>JACBYL010000065.1:0-21108 GCA_015266385.1 Trichoderma oligosporum | reverse complement strand
CCCCCTCCCTTTCGCCGCGGATCAAGCGTTAATGACGGATGGCTGATGAGTGGATGATTCCAAGGACAAATTGCATGAGAAGCTGGATCAGTATCTCCCGGAACGTCCGCGACTGTGGGATGGTGTGAGCCTAACTGGGTCGTACGTAGCTCGCGCTTATGCGCCTCTTTGGGGGCCGCAAAAAAAGAAAAGATGAATCAAGTGTTGTTATCTCATTCTCAGCTGATGGGATATCACCTATGCTTGCTGCGTATGCGTGAAAGAAGAGAGAGAAGGTGGTAATAGTAGCATGTACTTCGTACGAAGTAGGCTAGTAATAGGCAATAGATGGTATCCTCATGGCAACATGTAGCAAACAATTGATATATATCAAATGCATGTATGACATATCATCCATGACGCCGGTCCACCAGCTGGGATTCCTGCATAGCCAGGTTATCCTAATATCTGGGTTCTGTTTTCTTGGTACTCCGTAGGCTGCCATGCCCCTGGCATCTCATCAAGAGAGATACCGATGGGCTGGCAACTCGGGCTTATTGTCCTTCGGATCTATCACTGACTGCCTAGACCGTGTAATAGCAACGGGGCACTGGAGGAGCCTCTTTTCCTGACTGGCTAGCTGGCTGGCTGGCTGGCTGGCTTTTTTGTACGTCGGTTCCAAGCCAAGACCCATGAGTAACATTAAGCAAAAAGATCACAAAATCCTGAGTAAAAGAAGGGCGGTGCCTTTATCTGTCCTTAGGATCCATCCCAAGTATAAACCTTGCTTGGGAGAGATGCAAAGTGTTGCCGTGGATTCTCGTTATCCCAGGTTTCGCCTTTTTTTCTCAGCCTTTCAATTCATCGATAGATCTCGGCACCCCTTTCTTCTTCTTCTTTTTTTTTTCATTTGAACTTCTCAAGCAAAAGCTAAAATGTCTTCAAGCATAGATATTACACCTTTAACTATGAAGTTGACGGCCTGGATCACGCGGAAAGATTATCTGTTGGAGGTCATTCTTGTTGCTGTCATCTTGACCGTGGCACAGTTTCGATGGACTAGGAATGTCAGTTTGATGCTGCAATTGAATGATGGAGAAGATAAATTACTGAACCCCAGGAATAGGCAGCGTCATTTCTGTTTCGACGTATGCAGGGTCTTTCGTACCTTGTCTGTGGCCCTGAGCTCATCGATCGTGCATACGACAAGGTAAAGTCAGCATGAGATTTAACGAGAGCATCTCTAATTGTTTGACATGATACAGGCCCAGGGGAAGACTTTTAAGGTTTTCACCCCTTCTAACGACCATCTCCTAATCACGTCCAACGATCTTATCAAAGAGCTCATCGATGCGCCACTAGGGCAGCTATCGCTACATGCGGTAGCCAAAGAGGTATGCGATACGACGCTGAGCGTTCTGAAACCTACATGCCTAACCAGTTGGTCAGATTCTTCAACCCAAATACACTATGTATGGTTTCGAATGGCAAGATCAACGTGGAGCTGAGGGCACAGGGTTTGTCCGAGCTCTTCGAAGTCTGTTAACATCTCATCTGCCGAAATTCCAGCCAGATCTGGAGCGCATACTAAAAGTTGCTTTGGAGGCAGAATTGGAGCATGTACAACCAGACGGTAAGTAAGCAACATGAAGTGGGATTTTGTATGTGGAACCTTGAAAGAGGAGAGCCTCTTCTGACCATGACTATACACAGGCTTTGCGCATGCCAAGATTTTCCCTCTGATGAAGAGAGTTGTCACTCGAGTCAATTGCTTCATTTTCTTTGGCGATGGAGCATGTACAACCAGACGGTAAGTAAGCAACATGAAGTGGGATTTTGTATGTGGAACCTTGAAAGAGGAGAGCCTCTTCTGACCATGACTATACACAGGCTTTGCGCATGCCAAGATTTTCCCTCTGATGAAGAGAGTTGTCACTCGAGTCAATTGCTTCATTTTCTTTGGCGAAGAGCTCTGTATGAATATTTCTTCTCTCTCTCTCTCTCTCTCTTCGTTCTGTGTTCCCTACGTTGAGGAAGAGACTTGTTATATACTAACGGCCAAACCCCAATGAAAATAGCCCAGAATGCCGAGTTCACCGCAGCAGCGTTAGAGTTCCCACAGGCTGTCATCTTTGCAGCGGAATGTGTTCGCATAGCTCCTGGATTCTTAAAACCGTTGGTTGCATCCATTGCCACCAATAGACATAGAGCGGCCAAACTGCTGAACCAGTATTTGGTGCCCATAGTCGAGCAGCGACTGGCAGCCAGGGCTCGGCCTGATGAAGCCACTCCGGTGCGTTGAAGTGGCCACCACCATGAACAATATGATTTTGTATTCTTCTGTGAGGGGAACTGGCTGACTTTACCATATTTAGACGGACTGCATGCAATGGCTTATCGACACTTCTCCTCGAAAGAATCCTTGGACGCCAGCGAGAATGGTAGGTGAGATCATAGCAGTTTGGTTTAGTTCAGTCCATCAATTAGCCATGGTATGAGAGGATCCTATGTCATTCTGCTAGTCATATCAAGGACACTAACTAGCTAACGCAATATCTTTTTTTTTTTTAAAAAATCAAGGCGTCGACATATGCAATTGAAGATCTGTGCCTTCATCCTGAGCACATTGAGCCACTGCAGGAAGAGGCCCGGGAGTTCTTCCACGCCGAGAACTCGCTAAGAGATGTGGATAGGTTGCCGCTCCTCGATAGTTTCATCAAAGAATCGGTCCGTTGCAGCAGTTCTGATGCAAGTAAGTAAGAATTAGGCCCCTTGTTTCCAGATAGCCACCAAAAGAGTCTTTCGTTTTAACAACAGTTCTTTTTTTCTTTTCTTTTTTTCTTAGTCACATGCCGACGGAAGGCTCTCACCTCCTATACCTTTCAAGATGGCTCCTCTATAGCCAAGGATGACTGGGCATGCGTTCCCCAACGAGCCATGATGCGAGACAACACTAGGTATAGAGATGCTCAGACATTCGACGGCTTCAGGTTCGCTCGGGCCAACGCCCAATTACGGCAACAGAAACAATGCACAGAAGTCCCTGACCAGAAGGAGTCAACATTGACGGATGCAAGCCCCGACTGGCCTATCTGGGGATATGGAAATACGGCTTGGTAAGTGAAGCTATTCATATTTAGGTTACGCTTGGAGATAGTTTAGAGCTCACCTAAGAATAGCCCCGGTCGATTTTATGCCTCCCTTGTGACAAAGCTCGTTTTGATTCGTATTCTAGACGACTGGGAGTGCAAGATGCTTGATCCCGGAACGCCGAGATCAATGACCTGGAGGACCAGCATGGTGCCCCGTGACAACACTATCGTTTTGTTTCGCAAAAAGTAACAGATATGATGATATTTTTTTTTTCTTTTTCCTTTTTTCTGTTTTCTTTTTTCTTTCACTTCTGCATTGCTAAAGCAAGGGCTTCAAACAGAACAGATGCTTTGCCATAGATATCCATAGGTAGTTTTGCTACACCATATACCACCAGTCCGTACATGTACGTGTATTTTCTAAATCTCTTGCATAATAACTGTGCGTGAAAATAGCCTTCCTAAACGATTGCGTGTCCTATTAATGTCCTATTAATTTTATTGAGCAACATCACTGATATCACCCACGTTGGATTGCTCTGCCCCCCCTTTTTTTTCTTCTTTACTCTTTTCTTTTCTTTTTTGATCTAGACGTGATACCTTGTCTAGTCTGGCGAATTAGCTAAATGAACACACCACATTGGTTTCTAGAGCGTCCGAGGACCGGCGATGATAAGACGTGCCTGCATTTGTGGCGGACGGGAAAGGCTACTAGATCCTACGGATCGAATGCTGCTCTCGATCATGCCGTATAGAGAGTAACCATGTAAGAATGGTTTCGGCACTCTATGTTTGTATGCAGTATGTACTTGTACACCTCCAAACCACACTCTGGATTCATGATGAATGATTCGTCGAGCTAGGGTCGCCTTGGATTCGTGTACACTCTTTACCTTGAAGAGTGTCTGCTGAGTGTCTGCTACTTGTATGTACAAGTATACAAGTATGTCCCACAGCTATCCTTGCTTGCATATCTCTTGGACCCCCAGGCAAGACCATGGTAGGTAAACCCAACCAGTGAGAGGGAGAGTGGCCAAGACGTGACTACCGGAGGGAGGGCGGAGCCAATGCAACCCTGCTGCGTCTGATGGACTGAATTACCCAGGGTTTGGAAGTGCCCCTCTCAGTCGCCACTTGCGTTGCATGTACGTACAGTAGCAGTCAAACCTACTGTGGTAGCTCGTCTGCGTGAATATGGCGCGGTACACTCTCGGTCAGATAATAATACGTACAAGTATGGCGTAACTACGCTGGTCTACGTGCAAAGTGATCCGCCATGGGTCTTACTGACTATGGAGCATAGACCATGGAGCATAGAGTGTTCCACATGATACCTGTATTTGAGCCGGCGGTGATGGGAAATAGAAGCCTCGCTTTGAAGCCAAATAGAAGCTAGTTTAACTAGCTCGATCAAGTACGATTAGATTTGCTTTTTTTCTCTAGCTTTGTTGTGATATGTGTCGGAGGTTGATGAACTTACTTCTAGCAGCAGCAGCAGTCGGCTCCTGGCAGTATGACCTACATTAAAGATAGATTGTTTGGCCACTCACCCTTTACTTCCTCATTACGAGTAGACGAGTAGTATTGGTACCAGTCAATTCTCATCAAAGTCAAATTATCCTAGAAAGAGTAAAGCTTGCATCACTCATATTCCATACCCCCGTCTCTTTAGCCTAGAATATGCACATACAATTAAGTACATACATACAACACCCCCCGCACCACGATCCAACAACATTAAACCCTCTTCACAACATGAAGAAAGACGAGTGATAGTCCATCCCAAGCGGTACTTCGTTCATGGCACTAAATTATTGAAGAGTGGTAAAGTCTTACTCATGCTACCACTTGCTACGGAATACGACCTGACTCATTCATCAATACAATCTAACTGTGGCTGTCCTATTCAAGAGTGGAAAGCGAAACTATATAGCCACCCATACATGTCCGGTTGCAAGCCATCTTTCTCGACAATACTAACAAATCTTTAATTAATGAAGCCACACTTACGTAGACGGTTGAATCTTGACGCTTAGACACGCCTAGACGCTCTTGGAGTAGCTGAAACTAACCAATGCGTAAAAGGCGTTCCTACCTTATGCTACTTTATGCTGTTGGTTCAACACAGATTTCTTTTGTTTTTATACTTTTTACTTTTACCAGCTTTAACTTTACATTTTGAAATATTCTCATTCGCTAAGCTGTAGATACCCCTCAAGAACTAGCTGTTTCTTAGTGATTAAATCAAAGGATTTCATGCTTCATTCTCCCCGGCCTTTTAGCTTGCTTTTTATGTTATCACATTCCCTGATGCTCCGTGATTATATGACTTCTATATCGAGCATCCTTGTACTACCACATCACACCCCTCAATTCCAATTTTAAACCGCGAGCCGCACTTGTATATTCTGGTGCGCATGGGTTATATGCAGTCAGCTTTTTTTTGCCGTCGTTGGTAGGTGGTATTTGATTCTCTCTCGTCCCGCGATGGTTGCAAGTACTACTGCTCCGCTCTCCCTTCCGTCGCAACTGAGTAGCTAAACCCGTTGCTCCGGTTATACCAACTACGTGGGACAAAAAAAAAACGCGAAACTCTTTCTCAGTTGTTGTCGCTAATTTCACTTTGTCTCATCTAGTATAGACGTATCTTGAATATTTTGCTATCTTGTCACTTCTCATATGACCCTTTTGCACGGCCTCGACAGGCTCAGCTGTTGGGACTTATAAGACTTCCGGCCACCATTGGAGCTATCGCAACAGCAAAAGCAAGGGAAAGCTTTTTCCCTTTCTGGGTTACAATTATATCGAAGAAACTGCCATTCAAAAATACAAACCAGATATTTTAGGAGAAAAAAACAAGTAGGAAGAAGAAAAATGACGTCTCAACTACCGCCAGGCACAGATCTTTGCCAGATTCCCGCAGCCGCACCTCCTCCCGGTGTTATTCCTCAGCTCGACAGTCCTGCACCACTCGCACCAGCTACTATTGCAGTCGGAACAGTCTTGACGGCACTCTCAGTAATATTTACTGTTGGGCGGGTATGGACAAACATTCACAAGCTAAAGGCAGCAGATTGTAAGTAGCAGCGATGGTGACAGAAGGCTCTTGAAAGCCCAACACAACTGCATAACGAAAGCTAACGATTTCTTTTTCTTTTGCTACATGTAGATTTTGCCATCGCTGCCCTCGCTTTTAATGGGGCTTATACAGGACTCGTCTTGGCAAGTATGTCAGCTATTCAACTCTCCTGAGCTGGTGAACAGTTATGCTGAATTTTGCTTCCCTTACTCAGTGACCAAGTACGCTCGTCACCAATGGAACACTCCGCTTTGTTGGTTTAATGGAACCTACATGAAGATTCTCTACTCCCAGGGTGTCCTCATTGGCCCTGTACTCTTCTTCGCTAAGAGTGCCATCTTGCTGCTCTATCTCCAAATCTTCTCTTCACAAAAGGCTATGCGCTACGCCGTCTACATTGGCATCCTCGTCACTGGCCTCACGTACTGGACAAGCGTGCCTCTTGAGAGTATCTTTGCGGCTCCACGAGTCGGCGAGACATGGGACAGCCTCCTGGTTACCGGCCGTACTCAGAAGATGATCTACTGGGGGGTAGTTCAGGGATCATTGGCAGTTTTAATTGATTTATACATCTTCGTGCTGCCATTGCCAGTACTGTGGAGACTGCACATGTCGGTGAATAGACGCCTTGCTTTGTGCGCCGTCTTCTTGACAGCTTTGATGTAAGTGTTTTACCATGGATGTGGGCTCAGTATTCAAAGAGATGTACAACTAATGCGAAAGAAAATAGGGGTGTCATCGCGAGTGTCATTGCTCTGAAATTTCGGGTAGGCTTATTAACTACCAAGGACACCACCTACGTACAAAGCCAGCTCTTCATTTGCATGTAAGTAGTAATAGCATGACAAATCGTCACATGAAATGATCTAACAAAAATTTAGCATCACGGAAAATAACGTAGCTGTCATTGTCAGCTCTGTTCCCGCCTTCAAGAGTATTTGGAAGCATCATATTACTGAGTCCATGTTCTTCAAGTCTCTTACTTCTAGGCTGCATGGCAGCTACGGCAGCGGTGGCACAAGCACATTCAAGGGCTACGGCTCACATAAATATGCCTCCAAGAACCATACTTCCAAAGATAATGCTTCGGAGAGGAGCCTTAAAAACTCTGCATCACACGAACAAAGCGGAGATAGCTACGAGTTCAGCAGCTATCCATCGCCAGTGGTGCAAATTCAGGGTGGAAAAAAGGATTATCGTGGGAGGCCTGACTTTGTGAACGGTGACGCAAAGGGAATTGTTCGAAATTTTGATATCACGCAGGAGGTTCATCCTGATCATCGGGTATAGAGTCGCGGCTGCATGTATCTCTCTCTTTTTTTCTTCTCTTTTTTTCCTCCTCCCTTTTTGATTCCTATATTATTTATATACTATTTTTCTATATGTATGGGTTGTTATAAGTCAGCAGATACCAACTGAGTAATAATAATCAACTTGAGCCCGCCACTGCTCTTGTTCTTGAAACCAATGCTGGTTTTGTTTTTCTTTTCCCCCAGTTCTTACAGCATCCATCTAAAATTAACTCTTTTTGTGAAAAAATCGATCATCAAATAGCCCCCACGCAGCTAACTTTAATTGCAAGGGTCGTCCCGCGATAGAATTTAGTCGGCGGACGCCACAGACCAAGTGATCTCCACCATTCCCGAGGTATAGGCGCTACCAAAAGCTGGGTTATCGGAAATGTCTCACAAAAGAATAGTCAGGGTATGGCTGATAATCATCGCGTCCCTCTCTTCCAAAAGAATGTTTTCCTTTTCCAGCAGGTCTAGCGGTAGATGCCTCAAATACTACGTGAACTGTGATGGCTTCTTCGGCAACGGTTTCGGCAGCTTACAAACGCTTCAAGTTCAAAGCAGAAATTGATACTGGCTGCTGAAGTTTGGTTTCTTTTGTGGACCCTTGTAGATCATTAATAAATAGTATTCTCCACATAGCACAAGCCATGACCTTCTAAATCAGGCTATAACTAAGCCAAAATCTTACAGTTCCAAAAAAAAAGGAGTAAGGATCTTCTTATACTTGCAAGTATTATTGGTACTGCAACCTTGAGTGTACACGTGAAAGAATAAAAGAGCAAGGATTTACCTGGTACTCCGTAGTAATAGGGAAATTACGTGTTCGGAGTATTGTACGGAGAATCGAAATAGAATTGGGCTTGATATTGCCTCTTCGGTGGTACCAGCAACTCGGCTAGAAACCGAATGTTAACTCACTCTTCCGAGACAACCAAAGCCAGCCGCCAAACTTTGAATTTACCTTTTCCCTCCCCCCAATTCTATTGACTGGATGGCTTAATGACTCATAAAGGAAGGTAAAAAAAAAACAAAAAAAAAAACGGCTATTCACGATTCCGTTGCCGCGGATTGCTAGAAAGGAAGGGTTAAAGACTGGAGAAACCTGGTACGCACAGTATAACAATGCTACCGTACCATTTTGAACATTGGAATCTTTCTCCACTGTGATCATTGATCATTGTGCCTGGAGCTGCGTATTGTCAGGGGCATATGCAGTCAAAAACCATCGGCACAAGGTTGATTTGAAACTGGCACCTACCTGTATGTGGAGTCTCAACATACAAGTTCTACTTGTACACGGAGTACGGAGGAATGCGTGTAGTAGTGCTGTCATCATCATTGTTGCTACTCCGTACATATGGAGTACAAGTAATACGAAGCTCACGGTGCTAGAACAGCTCAATCTCGTCCTTGCCGGCGCCAGCGGGAACTTTGGTGTTAGTGTAGAGTAGTAATATTATTGTATAGCTCTAGTGGCTGTATTACGGCACTTGCTCGGCCGTTAACAAAGATAACGTCTTTTTTTGCTGACGGCTTAGTGTCTGGTAGATGTATGTTGACTCTTTAGTCGCGGTGGTATTATGGTCTCGAATACAAGGAATGCTAGGACCATGCAGGAATAGAATTATCTATATATGTAATCAGGCTTTTCAGCTTAGCGATAGCCGAGCTAGCGAATAGATTATGCCCTATATATCTTAGTTTGGTCTGATGTATGCCACGGATATATACGAGTACACCTTTTATGGATGACACTGCTTGTACGGCGTACTCCGTACATGGAAGAGTGTTGAGGTATGTAGCCAGCCATGCTTATCTTGGCGATCGGCTTAGTCTGCCGCACAAGTATGGACCACTTGGTATCCGCAGGCTCCGTCCGGCCCAGCAGAAGCAGTCAAGCATAGCAAGGGTCTCCTGCTGGACCGGGGGGGGGGACCGGGGGGGGGGGGGCTTGCAAGCGAAGGAATCAAGCCAAAATTACGTCTAGAGCACCCACTATGAGGTAGGTACACAGCTAAGATCTTGATCCCCTGCATTAACCCGGTTAATATCGTTATCACGATTGCACTCGTTTGTCCATGGTTAGCAATCTGACATCGACATGGTTTTGTTAGAATGTCATGCTTACTCAAGCACTACACTTTTTCGGCGTTTCTTTTTTTCTTTTCTTAAAATCTTTTTTTCTAGTTAATCGCATCCCCTTTCTATTTACACATATGGAGAGAATAAACGCAGTCTAGCCTCAACTACCCTGCAAATGCAACAACATGGGCTGAACAAATCTGAGCCCTTCTTCCCTATGCAAGAGAGGGGGTCTTCGTATCCGTACTTCGTACTTCGTACTCCATTACTCCATACCTACATGCAAAAATCAACAAGACTAATTTCACCCAGCACTGGAGAGAAGAGTTTAGATTTGCGTGTCTGCTTTTACTTGTAGTATGTGGTTGTATTAATTCATACTTGTAGCTAAACACGTCGAAGATGTTGGCAACGAGCATATAATGCACACACCCTGTAATCAACTGATGTAGACCCACTTGAGATGCAACTCTCTCAAGACTGGACGGATCATCCTTTTCTTGGGAGAGCGTGGGGGCAGGTGGCGCAGTTGAACAGCGGCATTCCATCAAAAGCGAGAATTGAAACTGTATGTGGAGAGAGGTGAGCGGCCAGTTACTAGTACAGAGAAGCCGAGGACTGCAGCTCCGGTGAATATCAAGGTGTGATGACTCAGTACTCCTACATACTGATATCTTACCAGAGCATTTGTTGCAAAGAGATTCTACACTCTGGATTACATCTATAGATAACACAGTAGATAACAAAGCATTAAAACAATAGTCGACAAACTACTGGTGGAAGAAAGAGATTGAATTTTTGTATCTAACGGTTGACAAAGAACAGAAGTATTTTACAGTGCAATGAAGACCTTTCTCTCTTTATTTTTGATTAAAACGAACAAGCCTTGAAGCCATTATTATTATCACTACTACTGTCCCAGAGAAATGAGACAAGAGATGCCGGGTGATATATTATTGATCATGTTCACGCCTCGCTCTTCCCTTTTCCGACTCTCTTTCATCTTTAAACGTCATATTGTCTTTAGGCTTTAATTCCAACAATCCCATCTTCATGAGCACTTTAAACAAAAGAAATAAAGTAAAAGGAGAGAGAAAGTAAAAGAAGAGAAGGAAGAATATCAACTATACAATGGGCAGCAAGCGCACAATTCTCATCACTGGTTGCTCTGCTGGCGGCATCGGCGCTACTCTGGCACTCACCCTCGCCAAACAAGATCACTACATCTTCGCTACCGCGCGCAACACTTCAAAAGTCCCCTTAGAGCTCAGCAACCTCCCTAACGTCTCCGTAATCGCGCTCGACGTCACGTCCAAAGACTCTGTTGCAGATGCCGCAAAGACAGTCGACGAGGTAGGGCGAGGCTTAGATGTGCTGGTGAACAACGCAGGAATAGGATATACGATGCCGATTCTAGACCTGGATATCGAAAAGGCGCAAAGCCTGTACAACACGAATGTCTGGGGGCCGGTGAGAACAGTGCAAGCATTTGCAGGACAATTAATGAAAAGCAAAGGCCGGGTGGTTAATGTGAGCTCTGTGGGCGCAGTTGTTAACACTCCTTGGATTGGTAAAGTTATATTAGTTCAGACTCCGATAGAGCAACGGAACAATGAAAAGAAAAATTATTAACGAAAATACTTTTCGCAGGGACATACGCTTCCTCCAAAGCTGCATTCAACAGCCTCTCTAATACCCTTCGCCTCGAACTTTCTCCCTTTGGCATTAGTGTCGTTACCGTCATGCTGGGCACCGTCGAAACGCCTTTCCATGCCAATGAACCGACGCCTGAGTTGCCTGCTACATCTTATTACACTGCTATCCTCGATACCATTACCAAATGGGCCAGGGGTGAGGCTGGCCCCAAAGGGGGATCAGCCCAGCAGCTCGTCGAGTCTATCATCCCAGATATCGTGGCCGACGGCAGAAGTGGCGTTGTGTGGAGAGGAGCAAATAGCGGTGCTGTCAAGTTTATGTCGCGATGGGTGCCAGTAAAGGCGCTTGTGAGTTCAATCGCCTCTTATTCTTTCCTTCGATGCCATGTTAAGGTTGCTTGAATGGATGTTTGTGTAGTTTGATGACATATCTTGACCTTTTCTTTTTCTTTTTTAGGATGGAATTATATCCCGTGGACAAGGTCTAGATGAATTGACCAACGGGATGGAAGAGGCTTAAAGAAAACGAGTTCGAGAGACGGCGAGTAATGGAGTTGGCGCAATTGATATCCCAGAAGAGTAAAGCGTGAGCCATCGGATTAGTTATAATTGTTTACTTTTCATCCAAGAAGTTCCACAAAATGCTATTCATCAATCATCAAAGATCTATCATAATCATCATCATAAATGCCATACTTTAATGTCCATCCTTATTCTGGAAGTTTGAACGCCCCCGCAACACGATGCGTAAACACTCCCTCTGGGTCGACCCTCTCACGAACCTTCTTTAGCCTCTCAACGCTCTCTTCCCCATAACTCTTAATCGGGTCCTGCCATGGTGCTGCGTAGTTCACGTACACAAAAGGATCATATTCACCAAGCTTCTTTGCCTCTGCTTCAATATTGACAAATAATTTGCGGGCTGTCTCCTCGACCTTGGTGTCGTCGGCCTTGTCAGTCCACATGGCTGTCAAGAGGGTGATGACAAGGGGCTTGGTCCTGTCCGCGAGGCCCAGACTATTAGCTGTAGCAGCTCGTTTATAGTAGATTGGAGGCAATGGCTCAAGAGAGATGGACCATACGATGTTGGCAACCTTTTCAATAACAGGGAGGCTTTCTTTCCAGTGGGAGAAGGTAACTCTGAGCATGTCCAAAGTTGTTCCATGAGTGGTTTGGAGACTCAATTGGCTAATTTTTATAAATATGCATTAGCATCGGGACAGCTTTCGAAGCCCATTTATTCCAATTTCATGTGCATTTCATATCAAAATTATTTTGATCAAGGGATGGTGAATGACAATGATGGAGATAGATGGGTTTTGTTTTACTTACCGCATGCCATACGGAGCAAACGACCCTTGCTCCTTGGAAATATCGGATATGCTGGCCAGACGCATCGTGCTCATGACGCTGGGAATCTTGAGGAAAGCCTCAAAGACGAGTGGCTTCTCTACGGGCTTGGTATACTCGACATTGTTGACAACACTAGCGCCTCGTCTGGCCGCGAAGCCGAAGCTGGTGATGAGGCTTGCGTACTCGTCATAGTCATTAGCCGAAGCAAAATTTTCAAACGCCTTGAGATTATCGTCAATGGTTTCGATGGAGTGATAGAGAGAGCCGCCCCAGAGCTTGCCTTGCTCAAATGCATCAAAATCAAAGCGCGTGACGATACCAAAATTGTTGGTACCACCCCGCAAAGCAATGTGCAAGTCTGCATTCTCCTTTTGATTGGCATTGACAATAGATCCATCAGCCAGCACAACCTGAAAGTTGGAGACGGAGTCACAAGTCCAACCGTACCGGGGGGAGAAGTACGACATGCCGCCTCCAGTAGTCAGCCCGCCTACACCAACCGGAGAGGCCCGGCCGCCGGCTACAGAAAGGCCAAGGCTGTCCAGCTTCTCATACACTTCCCCCCATTTGGCACCAGGCCCGATGGACACGGTCTTTCTATCCTCACTGACTTCTATAGAGTTCAGACGGCTCAGATCAATGGTTACGCCATCGTTAATATTGGCAGCTCCCGCGTCGACGGCATGGCCGCCCGATCGAATCGCAAATTTAACTGGTTTGCTGTTCTGATCCTTGGCGCTGACCAGATGGAGGATCGTCTCTGCCACGTCTTCAACACACGTGGGGGAGATGATAGCCACGGGCCGAAGATGGGCCTGCTGCTGCGAAAAGTACGAGGAGTGAGAGGAGGAGTAGCCGTCTGATCCTGGATGAAAGACTTTTTCATGACCAAGCGTCAAAACTAAGGCCTGAACCTGCGGTGTCTATATTCCTTAGTGTCTGGGTTTATTGGGGTGGCGGGAAAAGGCTGGTTTCCATATTCTCTTCGCATCACTAACACTTACATGAGACACTTGTGTCATCTTAAAGATGAATAGCTACGGAGTAGTATTAGCGACTAGCTGAAAAAGAGGAGAAACAGCTGTTAGGCGAGCCGAGAGCTGAGTTTGAATAAGGGTAGCTAGACAGAAAAAGAAAAAAAGAAAAAAGAAAAGGCTGTGAGCAGCGGGTTAGGAATGGGAGTCGGCCTCGGATCCTGGGGACCCTTTGCAGACTATTGGGGGCCTACTTCACACACAGACCTTCTGATGAGGAGGAGGGGGGGGGAACAGCGCGTGCTAACAGCTAATAGTAAGAATATTGATTGAGTGAGACAGATTACCCAAAGGTTGCAAATGGAGGTTCAGTGAGGGGAATGTGAAGATTATCGCTGTTGTTTTGTTATGAGTAAGAAAAACGACGATCTGTTGGAATGCCTACTTGTACACCCACGAACATACTTGTACATGTGCATGAAACAACGAAACGCTCTCTATATTTGGTAATGGTTGATAGGCAAACAAATGGACTCTACGAAGAAACAAATCACCGGTTGCTACCTACTATAAACGCATTAATCAAAACATACTAGTAGCTTTGATAATAACGAGCAAGGTATATTGCTTACATGGTAGTAGTATACTTACTTGTAAGGATAGCTTGCAGCAACTGGGTCCCTCTCCATAACCATCTATCGATCCATCTACTTACTACATACAGAATATGCACACACACACACACATGTTAATGCCATGTTCCGCCAACCGCAGCATCACCATGACTGTTGTAATCTAGCAGGGATATAATCACAACCCCTGGGCTCAATTCCACGCAAGCCAAGCCCAAGCAAAAGAACCGCAGAGAAAAAAATCCCACGCGATTGCCTGCAATCCACGTCGTGCGAGATTGGAAGGACTCCAAACCATTCCTAAATAAGTTCCAATGGTTTCACGCAACCTGAAACCCGGGCAAGCAAAAAGGCCAACAACTTTAGAGACGCACCCATCTCATGGACCGCTTTCCGCTCATCCATGCACGCATACGCATACAAGTACTCCGTAGTCCTTCTTTCGATAGTTCTGTCTGTTAGCGGGAGGGGAAAGAGAACGAAGACGGATAAGAGAAGAAGAAGTAGAAGAAGAAGAAGAAGGAAGAAAGAAAGAAAGAAAAGAGAAATATGTAGAAATTGTGCGTTAATGTTCAACGATCATGTGGCTGCATGGGAGCCATGACTGACTGATCTTACTTATAGTAGTAGATATGAAGTGAAGCAGGTGGTATCGATATATTGAGACAACGGCCTAGTACACCCCTTCTTCATAAAAGAGGAGCCAGAATTGTTCTCCATCCCCTTCCTTTTTCCCTTCTTACATCCCTCCCCCACGTGGCAAGCATGGTAAATCTTATGGCAATGCGCGTCGCGTCCCTCTTGTTGATAGCATTGGGTGGTGCCGCTGGTGGTGTGCTAGCAGCTCCTACAGCACGAGATGTTGAGCCATCAGCCACGACGAATAGTTCATCAGGTTTTTCGGGTGCATTTTGTGTGAGTCTTACTTTCTGTGGATCGATAACGCTGCTGCTGTATAGCTCCAATGTTGCGTTTCTTGTTGCTGTCAACATCCGCATCTTCATGATGAATCGCTTGCTAATTTGAGGCCGGTATCATCTCACGCATAGTGCACCGCTCTCACTCTGGCTCTCAGGTCCAAGGTTGCTACTTCGCGGTCTTCTCAATACAAACAGTCCCTCTCTACCTACTGGGCGGCGCAAGAAGAGGACATATCTCCAGCTTGTATTCTGCAGGCTACATGTGCTCAGGATGTCTCCCTGGCACTCAAAGTCCTTGTCCCATTGTCCTGCCACTTTGCTGTCCGCTCGGGTGGCCATGGTGCAAAGCCAGGCATCGCCAACATTGAAGGGGGAGTGACAATTGATCTAAGTGGCATCAATGGCGTGTCTCTTAGCAAAGACAAGAGCACAGTTGATTTGGGACCTGGACTGATCTGGGGTTCTGTCTATACAAACCTGCAAGCTTTCGGTGTGTCTGTAACTGGAGCTCGAGACGGCCCCGTAGGTGTTGGTGGCTCAGTTACTGGCGGTAAGTTGATATCTGCAGCATTCTTCTTGCCACTTTTATATCTTTATCACTCTAAGAGAAGGGGAAAAAAAAATAATGAAGCAAAATCACCAACCGTTTTAAAAGACATATTTGCTGACTTCATCTGGACTCGCTGTAGGTGGCTTTGGCTACTGGTCTCCAAAAACCGGCTTTTCCTGTGACAGTACCATATCTTATGAAGTCGTCCTTGCCGACGGCTCCATTGTCACTGCCACTGCTGCACAAAACGCCGGTTTATTCAAAGCCCTCAAGGGAGGGTCTAGCAACTTTGGAATCGTCACCAAGTTCACTATGAAGACTTTCCCCATTGGCAACATTTGGGGAGGCGACGCCATCTATCCCCCGAGCACTCTTGATGCTCATGTGCAAGCCCTGTATGATTTCACGGCCAATCCTCACTACGACGATAACGCTGGTTATTTCCTTAACTATGCCTACACGCCGGCTTCAGGTCCATTACTTACAAACCGAGTGGCTTATGCAAAGCCTGTGGTGAACCCGCCAGCGTTCCAACACATCACTTCGATTCCGGGTCAATTACAGAATACTACGCAAATCATTGACCTGGGCACATTTGCTAATCAGTCCTTCCAGTCAAGTCCTGTTGGGTTTCAGTGAGATTCCCCCCCCCCTTTCCTCCCTTCTCTCACTCTCCTAAACCCACTCCAGCCTCTCAAAGGTGACACAAGCTTCTAACTCGACGTCCCTCTCAACTTAGGCAAGACACTTGGACCGTCGCTTTCAACAATAATGTCGAATGGTACCATAAGCTCTGGACCATCTACGAGAATAGTATCCCTACCCTCTCCGGCGTCGCCAACGTCTCTTGGTCTCTCACCCTCGAGCCAATCCCACCATCCATCATTGCCCATAATAATGCTAATGGTGGCAACGTCCTGGGCCTCAACACTATTCCATCTGAGGGAATCATAGAGGCCGTCCTCTCCGCCACATGGACATCTTCTAGCGACACTCCTCAGATGTACTCTGCTTCGGATAAGCTCCTACAGAACATCATTCATGGTGCAAAGGCGTCGGGCGTTTATAACGTCTACGTGGACATGAACCACGCTGGCAGGAATCAAGATCCTATTTCTAGTTTTGGAGCCGCCAATAAAGCTTTCTTACAAAAAACGGCGAAGCAGGTGGACCCCAAGGGCGTGTTTCAAAAGTTGATGCCGGGAGGTTTCAAACTCTAGAGCCAGGACTAGATTATTGCTCTGGGGATTCTCAACGTCTTTATTCACGTACATACCCTACACGTATAAATTTACGGATAATGGTAATCGATGCTGGCGTTAGCGGCTTCGGTATTATTCGCTTGGTTTTTTCATTTTTTATTTTTCATAGAATAATCTTCTTTGGGGCTACGCCATCGTCACTCTTCATAGTAGTTGTATAGACAATATTATTCCTAAGCATTTCTTTGCTGTAAGATATATCCTACTCTTCTTAAATTCGAGTATATCTGCAATTCCAACTAAAACATGAATATATATACTTGGACATTTCCCTCTTACTCATGTGTGTATTTCAAATAAAATGCAGCGTTTACTGAATAACAACTGCAGCTCCCCAATATCTCACAGGAATCCTTCCCAGAAGCTGCTCATTCGTCAAACATCTATCCAAGTCTCCTTCTGGAATCGTCAGCTGTAAGGTTCCAACCCTTTCCCACCTGGTCTCAAACGAATCGGACTCAACCCTTTGTAGAGTCAAAAATCGAGCCCTCCCATGCTCTGAGCGGGGCCGCTGAGCTGCAAATATGAGCACGCTGATGAATTCACCAGTAGTGTGCTTCCGTGTCCATTCATTTTCGGTTATAGAAATAGACATGCTGACGGAAGCCAGTCTACCACCGATACGGTACCATTTCTTGTCCCACTCCAGCCGCTCTGCAGTGTAGCGGCGTCTCTCGCCTGCTCTTCCTGCTAAGCGTCTCCATTCCCAGCTTCCATTCACTTCCTGTCTAACCGAATACTTCAAGATGAGAGGATTCCGTATCTCCAATAGCATGGGAACTTCTGCCTCCAATATCTCTGTCGAATGCAAATTCAGTAGCCGTAGACATACCGGCTTGCAAGCTGACCTCAGATATAAGTCCGCCGCCCACACTAAGTGAATTTGAAGGCTTTCCGCAGTGATTAGATCACCCATGAAGACACAGTGCTCATCTGACGGTGGTGCACGCCATGTGACGGTACCCTGCCATCCAGCCCATGTCCAGGATGGAAGATGGTTCCTGCGGCGACAAGGTTCTGTAATGAACATTTGATGTTGTGTGTCGCTGCGGTGGTACCAGGAACAAACTGAGAGAGCAAATGTGATGTACGCACCTGTTAGATCACTTAGTATGTCGCCCATCCACATGGGGATGCCCAGATATATACACATCCTCTTATCGCTCTTATACATGCCAGTGATGCCAAGAAAGGCCTTTAATGAATCTCCATCGTGACTCAATTTTCTCGATGAAAAGGCACGAATATGATCGTTTAGCGCTCGCAACTGCGATCTAGTGGACCCCTCATCCGGAATAGGATACCCATATTCTAGTCGATATTCATCATTTTGTATGATAACTTGTTTATTGTCATTTGTATCTTCGCTCGACGTCTCACTCTTAAAGATTCCGCCCAGAATGTAGTCTTCCATATGTTGTCCATGCAGTGTCCGATGTGAAATCTCCTGACTGCTCGAATCGGCGACACTATCAACAATGTTTCGGTCTTTGTGAAGTAGCTTCAAAGGCATACGAAGACTCTCTTGAGCGGTCATGCAACGGCATTCCCAATACGCTTGCCTTTCAGTAAACACCAAGCGTCGGTTGGACAAGACGCCTTCCTGATAAGTCCATCCTCTCGTCCAATATTCAGACTCTAAAATCTCTTGGCGGGGATCTCGTAGTGCAGAAACGAGCAGGCTGCCACTCTCTAACAAAACTCTGGGCTGTCTTTTCCGAGGTGTTGATTGTACTCCGGGGAGGCCATCGCTGGCTCCAGATCCAGCTGCTGATACAATTGTAAGCTCTGCCTGTTCATAAATCGTGGTCATACGAGAAATGAGATAGTCTTTTTCTGCAGCATCAGACTGATTGATGCAAAGCCGATCAACCCACAAATATCGTAATCCCAGTTCACGAGTTACAGCAATCGCATCAAGGACAGTCGCCGGCCAGTCTACTAGATCCTTTGGCCGCTGACCCCACACATAGCTGAGCGCAGCATATTCAACTCCCCAAGTCATCGCTATCACAGCTGGAGTGTCATTCTCACAATCAATCACACGGAACCCTTGTGTAACCGGTTCACCATTGTCTGGCCGACCGCAGGAGTTCATATGCCACGTGCGACAGAACGAGAACCAGTCACGTGCAGCAGAGAAATCAACTTCGTCTCCCAATTCCATCGCCTCTAGCAACGCGGGGGTGTTTTTATTGATTCTGTCCGGTTGTAAGCGATAGATGAGGCCGACAGCTGGAATATCTCTTTCCATCCAATACTCTTCGTGGCCCTGCTGGGGTATAGACGGTACATCTGGTACAACAGCCATACACACCGTATCTCGAACATTACCCCAAGCAGGGCTCTTCTTCAATCCCGAGAAAGTAAAAAGCCAAGTTTGGCTACTGCCAAAGGCAAGAAGCTTATAGTGGTCATACTGATTCTCTGCTTGTATTCTCATGGACCAAAAAAAGCGACACAGGCGGCAATCTGCGTTTTCCGATAGACGACTTCCGAAAGAGTGCACAAAGAAGGCATTTTCGTAGAAGAGTGGACCACTACGTTTGCCATGAAGTTTTAAAAAGCGTTTGGTTTTGCCTTTCATAGCCTTCTTAAAGGCACCAGAAGCTTTGAGAAGACTGTCATCGATATCAAGTAGTTTGCATTCCTGGCAAAGCTCAAAGGACCCATGGCTGATTTTCTGGCGTTTATGACCATTAACTTCTTCAACTGTATCTGATAATTCTGGGCTTCTATCTATGCTCTCTCGGCGTGGCCTTCTGGAATCCATGTTTTCGTGAGCTGATCATCGAACCAAGAATTGAATGGCTAAGGATTTCGTGGCCGGTACCGAAATATTGGAAGAAGAGAGCCTCATTATCGAACCTATCATGAAGAAGCGGCCTCCAGGGAGCCATTATGATGTTGGTGTGAGCGGTTCGCAGCTCAACACGGGTGAGGCAGACAATGAGGCACTCTCTGAGAGCCCTGATGATAGGTTACAGGGGTATTCAGCACGGCCAGCGGCCATTAAGAGGCCATCCAGGCATGGTACAATGCGTTTAAAAAATAGAGGGGTAATTTGTTCAATTATACGGAGTATTGATGATGTGTTTACATCGTCAGTGGTACTTTAGAAGCAGGACATACAAGTATATAGTATATCGTTTAGAACCAGATATAAGACTTAATATCTCATGTCGCTACAAGTTGCTGACATATATTACTCTGTACATGTACCTTGTAGGGAGACCTGAGCTTTGTTTTTGGCTAGCGCGTCGTTTATTTATTTATTTATTTACTTATTTATTTATTTATGCCAATTCGGACTGCCAAGACCTTGCTTATCATAGGCAGCATATATTACCGCACCGCCATTCCTGTCATACGGCAACACAACAAACAAGAGATATCCCGAAAGGTTGTTGAAAAGATTTGGAATTCAAAAGATTTGGAATTGATCCCATTCCCATGTGGCATGGGCGGCAATTTTTTATTTTTTTTTGAATACCTACTATACGCAGAGCAAGAGCGTGTTAGATATCAATATATACAATATAGATACATATACTAAACTACATGTATATTTAGCCACTGTCAGATGTCAGATCTCAGTGACGAAGAGGCCTGACCGCGTTGTTGCTTTGGTACGGGGCTTATCGCTGGTCACGTATCGCTATTCTCAACCAGTTGCGTTAATCAAGGCTATTAAGGTTACGGAGTAGTAGGAGCATAACTGGTGACTTAAAGAAAGATTTGCAATAGCAACATGAAATACTTAAGGTACGGAGTACAGCAAGTAATACAAATACAAATACAAATACACGGTTCGATGGGATAATCTATTTAACCGCGAACACGGAGTAATTCTTTGGATTAGATTGGTGTTTCTCATTATGACTAATAGTTAGTCGCCTTGCTAGCCTTAACCCTAGCCCCCTGTACTGTACTCCAGTATAAAATGTGGAATAAGTAGCCATAGCAACGCAATCCTTTAAAGCTCATCCTACGAGCCCTTATCCTTTTGCAACACACAACCTCGCCTCTGCGCTCTTCATCGTTTTTATACAATGGAAGAATCTAATAATATAGCAGAACTACTTCGTATGTTAGCGGAGAGAGATCGCATCATAGAGGAGAAAGATCATGTCTTGGAGGAGAGTCGACGTACCATAGAGAAGAAAGATTCTGTCATAGAGAAGAAAGATCATCTCATTGAGGAGAAAGATCATCTCATTGAGGAGAAAAATCAT
>JACBYL010000645.1:0-19031 GCA_015266385.1 Trichoderma oligosporum | reverse complement strand
ATCTATCTATATATTATCTATCTATCTATCTATCTATATATATATACGAAGAATGCTTCTCTGCCACTTTACATCTTCAGCACCATATTCCTAACCAGTTGGTCAATATTCAATCCCTCTATCTATTTAGCTATACCCCCCCCCGGAATTCACTGAATATTCAGAGTCACAGCAGCCCAGCTTCTTCAAGTAAAGCTCGTTCACTAAGTGTCCTGCCAGCTGCTCCCTATTGGCCAAGTCTGCGTCCAAACTTCCTGTTTGCAGGTGGGTTATGTGGTAGACTAGCCACTAATCATGATCTCTCTCCTCCATGCAAACGGGCACATACTCCATAGCAGAGTTATTCCCCACGAAGAGCACTTCTGCTTCTTTTTCTTCTTTCTTTTCTTTCTCAAAGTCAGGATTTGATTCTCAAAATCTTTGAAGCCTCTCAAAGAGTTTCTGATTTTTATTCTACGTGAATCTTTGTTGAATCTTTGCCTCTCCGACTCTGGTGCGTGCCCAAAGCATTCTTGTTATTCCCCCCCTATATTCACTCTATGCTCACTTTTCTTCTTGGCATAAAAAAAAATAGAGAAAAGGAGAAACAGAGACTGACAATAACGAAGAATGGTTCTCTGCCACCTTACATCTTTAGCACCATACTCCTGACCAGTCGGTCAACACTCATCCCTCTATCTATTAGCCATACACGAACAAATAAACACCGGTGACAGATATCTCGGTCTTATTGTTTTTCATATAGCAAAGCAACGGACGGTAAATACCTTTTCTTTTTCTAAACCCTTCTCTCTCTCTCCCCCCAACCCTTCCCCCCCTTTGTCTCTGCCCTGCCTCTTCAAAGCTAACCAAGTGTTGTTGAAGACTCCACATATACTCAAGGACGAAAGACTTCCTTCTTCTGAAAAGGCTTGCTTGATATGTGTCTCTTCAGTTGTTTGTAGACCTCAGAAAATCTAGGAAAATAATTGGCGCCCGTTACGCAGGATAACGACCTCATTCCTCCAGACAACACCGTACTCTGCCTATCGGCCTTTAAGTATTTACGACAAGTTGCATTTCATTATATTCTGGCGCCTATAGCCACATTACGCTTATTTGTCACAGCAACGAAAACTATTTGTCCTCTCTGCCCTTATTCCATAATATAAACCAATCCCTTTTTAAGATGTCTACTCAAGACAATGATCTGTTTGACGTGGAGGATGCTGGCCCTGAAAATGTTGAAGAAGCAGTCGACGAGGCTGTCGGCGAAATAATCAACGGCATTGTCAATGAAATTGCCAACTTGATAGTTGACGAGCCATTTAATGAGATTATCAGCGAGATGATAAACGAGACCGCCAACGAACTCGTTAAGAGATTAATTGATGCATTTTTCAATTATAGATTTGTGGATGAACTTATCCACGAATATGGAAACGAAACTGTCAACCAACTTATTAGTGAAATCGTCAACAGAATTATTGACAGGGCTGTTAACGGAGCCGTTAACGACTCTCCTAACGAGCTCGTCAATGGATTTATCGACATCGCTTTCAATCAAGGTGCTGACGGAACGTTTGACGACGATCTCGACGATATTGACGATCATTTAGTATTTGATGACGCTCTTAACGAGGGAGTAGCTGAATTTTGGGAAGCTCCCCTAGACATACTAGATCACCTCCAGGAGATATGGAGGTTAAATGAGGAAGATGGAGCGATGAATTTTCTCGAACCTCAGATAATTGATCCGGTTGATATGCCGCCTTTTCCTTTACGCCTTATTACAGTGTCCTGGGGCAATCCGAAAGCTGGTACAAGAAGGCGTAGATTCCAATATATCCGGCAGCCACCAGCTCGAAGAGCACCGGACGACTAAAGCCTTTCCTCTTTCATATCTTTAGCAATAAGCGGTACTATCTATGACTACCTAAGATGGTTTACTTGCGTTACCTTCTGCTGGGGCAATCCGAAAGCTGGTACAAGAAGGCGTAGATTCCAATATATCCGGCAGCCACCAGCTCGAAGAGCACCGGACGACTAAAGCCTTTCCTCTTTCATATCTTTAGCAATAAGCGGTACTATCTATGACTACCTAAGATGGTTTACTTGCGTTACCTTCTGCGATGGCTGAAAAGCAAAAGGAGGAATCATGTGATGAATCACATGATACGATGGCTTTACGAAGAAATACTCGATAAATAGCTATGCATCTTCAGAGCCCTGCCTTAAAGGAGTTCGACATACAATACACAATATGGCTCCCAAAACGCTCATTGCGCCGTCAATCCTCTCAGCAGACTTTGCACAGCTTGGTGCAGAATGTGTTCGGACGATGGAGCAGGGTGCAGACTGGCTGCACATTGATATACTGTTAGTAAAGAAAGCTATTTTGTGATATGTTCTTCATGCTAGATATTAATTAGGGATGAACTAACACTATGGTTTTGTAGGGATGGCCACTTTGTGCCAAACATCACATTTGGTGCCCCTATTGTTGCTAAAGTTCGACCGCATATTGAGAAGCCAAGCCAGCCTACTGGTCGAGGAAAATTTGACTGCTACATGATGATTGCGGAGTAAACTTCAATTCCAATTACAGTCTATTCTCAATAAGAATAGAGCTTCTCCATATAAGGAACTAACACTGTATATCTGAAAAAACAATAGCCTAAAAAATGGGTTAAAGAATTTAAGAGTGCCGGTTGTGGTCTCTACTGCTTTCATTATGAAGCCGCTTTCTTAACTGCTGCAGAGTCTCCTGAAGAGATAATCAATAAGAAGACAAGCCTTAAAGAGCTTATCTAGTATATCCACGACAAAATGGGCTACTTATAGGTATTACAATTAAGCCAGATACATCAATCAATATGCTCTGAGACATTCTTGAGAGCTTAGATCCAAAAGAGAAGCCTGATGTAAGAAGATACTTTTTTCTATATATAAGTTAATAGCTGGATGGAAAAAACTAACATTTAATATCCAAAAACGCAAAAGATAAGTTCTAGTTATGACAGTATATCCTAGATTTGGAGGACAAAAAAATCAAGGCCTTGGAGCTGCCTAAAGTGTAGGAACTGCGGAAGCGGTATCCTGAGCTGAACATTGAAGTTGATGGAGGACTTAGCCCTAGCATCATTGATCAAGCTGCTGATGCAGGGGCAAATGTTATTATTGCAGGCAGTGCTGTCTTTGGAGCAAAGGACCCGGCTGAAGTCATTAATTACCCTGCTGCGGAGATCTGTTGATACTAGGGATGGTAAGCTATAGATAGGGAGAGAGATTTGGATAGAGCTTGCTGGACATCTCACCTACTGCCCGCCTATTTCTCCTCCATATATAGTAGGGTTACTTTTTTTTCATTATATAAGCCCTAGAATTATATACATTCTTCAATCGTATCGTATTGCTCTTTGCTCTTTAAGTGTAGCAATATCCGACTCACTTAGACCAAGGCGTTGGTTGATAATCTCATTCGTGTGCTGGCCCAACATATGTGTTTGGGTTAAAGAAGAATGTGAAAGGGAGGCCAAGACGAACACCGGGCTCTAACCTTGTTGAGTTATACATGTCACTGAGAAGCGAGTTGGATGGGTGTGGACAGATGAATGGGCTTGATGGATGAAAGAATGGCTTGCTGGGTGGATGGGAGCAAACTCTGTTTCAGCTAAATAATGTAGTCTGCCATGGCAAAGTCCGCAAAGCGTCGGGAGAACAATCTTTTGTAGGATGAGCTACTTTAGCCATCTAGTACCAACGCGTTGAGAAAATATCTTGTGGTCACAAGATGCTCACCTCAGCGCCCCAGGCTCACTCTGACGAGTTCTGACGAGACAGATGGATAAGCTAGATATTTATTCACCATCTGATACTAATATACCTCTATCTATCTTCTTAACCTTGTACTACTACTATCGCAGTGAGAGATGGAGAAAACTACTTAAGCCCGGCCACGCCGGCGTTGACAGTCCCTCTTAGTCCTCCCTGCTTTTTCGGTAGTCGTCCGTCAAAAGGAGGCGCGAACGGTCTGATACGATCCCTTATTTTCGGGGCTCGGGCCTTTTCGGGCGGCCCCGTGCTTGCATGCGTCAGTTATTGAGTAGGCTGGTGATACGAGAGGAGAAGTTGAATAAAGTTCGAATCAGTTGTGGCGAATCATGAAGCCTCCTTAATTCAATCAAATCTACACAACAACTTTGTTAGCCATGCCCCCCCCTAAATCAAATCAGTAGATACTTTCTGCCGGAAGTGGAATTTTAGAAGAACAGCAAAGAATTAGAGAGAGAGGAAAAGTCGCAAATTGAGGGAGGACAGAGAATAGAGAATGAAAAAAAAATGAAAAAGAAAAAAAGGCTTGGAAAAAGCCGGAAACGGTGTTGGCATTCCAGTGGCAGCCCCCCCCCCCCACACACAGTTTTGGCACATATTGAACACCAAAATCCGGCAACTTGAGACTCTCTTTTTTTTATGATACTTGGTAGGTAAAAGGATTCATTGATTTGGTTAGATGCCTAGCTATGATCGAGTGACAATATCTTGATGCTCAATTAGTAGCTGTAGTGTTTGTAGAGTAAGATTTTGCAGCGTTTGATGACGCATAAAAAAAGAAGAAGGAAAGTGAAACACAATGTACCGTAAGTACTTGCTGTGTCTACTTAAGAATATCATTTACAGAGAACAGAGTACAGAGTACAGGATGGGGTCCTTCCAATGATAAGGGAGATACTACTACGTATGTAGTCCATACATCTCGGCTGCGTAGCAAGTATAGTTTATCCCTCGTTATCAGATGTTCTAGATACCTGCTCAACAGGCAGTTGAACAGTATAGGAAAGTTACTGCCCTGTCTCAAGGTACTCTCAAGAGGTACTGTCAAGGTACTGAGACACCACGCGGCGTCGTCACTCTTCCTTCCTTCCTCTCTTCCTTCCTCTGCTTCTTTCCTGTCTTGACAGATAAGACACGTTGCCCTTTTGTCGTCTTTTTCTTTCTTCTAGCATCTTCCATCATCTTTTCATCTTCCTCCAGAAACAGAGCAGAAACAGAAACTCCACGCAGATTTGGAGTAATTTCGTTCGTGTCTCACGCGCCGACTTTGTCTCAACTTGTCTCTCAACTTGTCTCAGCAGCCTCAAAGTCTCAGAAGTCTCAAAAGTCACTTCTCGCCTACCGTCTTAAGCCACTAGGCCACAGTAAGCCTCATAAATGCTTGTTCTGAATAAGTACTTCCTTTACCTGCCGGTTCTTCCCCTTGAATTGACTCAGATCTTTCACAGCCTCCAAGAACGCCACTGAACTTCAGCCTTGGCTTTGTCTCCGGGCCGGAGAATTTGCCCAAATAGCCACAATATAACTGACCACGTTTGATGCAAGACATCATCCGCATGCGGTTATGGTCTCCTACATCTTGACCTGCATTTTGACTTGCGTCTCTTCCCGTTCCGAGAGTGCCCTCGTGGTATCTTCCGAGAGCGGCGGCCAGAAATGCCTACCGCCTTAGTCCACCCAGTCCACCTAGTGGCAAGGAGGTAGTTTAGTAGGCAGACTAGTTGAAACTGGGTAACACGCAGTACGTGATCAGCTTTCGTGAGAAGTGCTCATTGAGAAGAAAGAAGGAACTGACTCAACAACATTAGGCAAAGCAACGAAAAAATGCGCCGAAATATCAAAGGGTACGCCCGTTTGTCAGCTGTCAGCCATGCTCCAAGTTTCCAAATCAACCCCTTCCCCTCTCCCCTCCTTATTCTCACCAAAATCTATCCAAAACCATTTGCAACTAGAGTATCTAGCTGGTGCCACGCTTGAAGCCCGCGGCCACGAGAGCCCGTTCCGCCGCCGCCAGCAATGAACTTTATTGCCTCACAAGTCCCACTCGTCTCGTGCGCTGCCTGTCAAGCGTCGGTCCGCCTGGGAGAGGCCGCGAGGCCCCAAGGTGTGTACTTGGTCCCTCCTTGTTCTTGACCGAGGACCGGATCGTTCTTGGTTCGCGCTGACTCGTTTACCGCGAGCCTTGCGGCGTCAAGTCGTCACCCCCCTATTGTTTCTATTGAACTCAACTAGATCCAACAGATGCGCCTCTTGTTGCGTGTGAGGCGGAGGTAAGCTACTGGTGTCGGGACTCTCTGTTCCGCGCCAGTCACCCCCTTCATCACCTGCGGTTTTGACCTTGTGCCTGTCATGACTTTTTTTTTTTCGCTTACCACTACCGTGAGTAGTCCAAGTTCCTCGTACCTTTGGCTCGTACCGAAATCATATTTCAGATATTGGCACATGCCTTCAGTGAAAGAGACAGGCGTATATCAATCAAGCCCAAGTGGTGCTGCTTCATCATCCACGAATTGTTGTGGTACTTTCAATTCTTTCCTTCAACCCGTATGAGCCCACTGCCCGATGCCAGCCTGTTCCCTGTCACACTCCCTGCGCCATAGTCGCTGCCCACTGCTGTTCATACTATGATGGACTAGTCCATGAACGGCTGCTTCAACACCAGGTTCTCCCTGTCTTCCTCAGCTTCGTCTCTCGGTCTTTGATTTTGTCTCGTCACGTCACTGGCTACTAAGCCAAGTGCCCTCTCTAGACTTGCTGCCTTAGCCTCGTTCTCGCCTCAGTACTAGCATGACTTTCAGCAGGTCACCCCCTAAGCAAGTCAAGCCCTCTGTTGTACCGATCCCCTTCCAGTGCAGAGCAAAGGACACTAAGTAGCTATGCTCAGCGTCGTTGTTCAATCTCGTTAGACGCTTTCCTTCTGTTGCTCTTTAACCTCCCCCTAACTCAGGGCTAACAACATTTGTATCCCTTGAGCTAGATACAATGCCTATATTTGCATTATGGCAATGACTGCCATGTGATATTCAAGTTTGGCTTGTGTAATCAGGCAAACACAAGCAAATAATCAGCATGTACAAGGCACCAACACCACTTCTTAGCAGCTTCCTAGCTCTCCTGTATTTCTTAGTATCCTTTGCAACATGCAATGGCGAGGCGAACCGATCGGTGCCGCGGGATCCAAAACCTCTAGTCCGTTCACAAACCATTAATTTCTGCTATGAGCCGCCCGCTATATTTTAGCCCAATTCTTGTTGACTGTCGACTTGTTTCTATGAGCTCTCTGTGTCTGATACCTTGCGAATAGCCCTCCACCCCCTTTACAGGTGAAGTTTTTCTCATTTCTCTTGTTGGTCTTAGGTGTTGTTGGCTGGCAAAAGAGATTTACCACTAGGCACAGTATGACGAGGATACTCGTCTCACCATTCTTGATCACACACAGCAACAGATGGACGGGGAGAAAAAAAATTCAAATCACCCCTCCCTGCCCTCCCTACCAAGCGACAAGGACCAGCCTTCTATCTACACATGTTGAGAACCCCCCTCTGCCTCTTCTGATTCGATTGTCACATCTGCAGAGTGACGAGAACTAGAAACGGATCCAGAGCCCCCTCTCCTGCCCAGCTGCCTACTGTCATATTCACTTTACTATTATCAAGTTATGGCCATGCAATGCCATGCAATGCCATTTTCATACGTACAAGTGTACTCAAATGCCTGTACAGATGTGCGGAGCATATGCAGATGCATTACAGACCGACATTCTGCGGTCAGTGGTGCCATAGGTCTTTCACCCCCCCAACCCTCGCTTCTGTATTCTCAAATCGTTGTCCCCGACACTAGAAGTCGCCTGCCATCTTGATGTGTCCCCCCCCCCCCCCCCCCCCCCCCCCCTCTCCTCGTTTTGCCCCCCCCCTCTCTCTCTCTCTTCGATTTGAGTGAAGTCATTGCCCATACCAAGAAAGAGTCCCAGATGAAGGACCTTGACCCACGACTCTGCATGCTGTCTACCACATAAATGAACACCCTCCAAGATTCACAATTCATTTTCCTCCGCCCATCTTGTGTGTTGTTCTCAGGGGGAGCCACATTCAGAGAGTGGGCGGGAGGGGCCCTCCATACGCAAGTTAAGTATAAGAGAGCGGGGTTTTTTTTTCTCCCTAGTCTCCATCTCCTTTCTGTTAGTGTGTATTTAATGCCATGGGGGTGTGTATATGCGTGGTTGAGTGACAGGTAAGCAAAAGAAATTATGTTCCTTACCAAGACCGGCGAGCGACACCGGATCAGGATAAATCTAGCTACTACTGGGTAAGCCAACGTGGAGAACATCGAGACAATACCTGCTATTCAATTTGATTCGTTCGTCTAACAGCACTAACACCATTCTTCACTTCAATATAGATACGAAGTATGGACAATAAATGATATACACACGGTCCGCAACCCTTTCGATGACGCATAAAGGTAATTACATCAATTAGCATTCTGTAAGGAGAGCTAACAAACGGCATAGTGAAAACAGAAACAGAAAAAGAGAAGAAAAAAAAGAAACAACTGACGTCTGGTTTGATCGCACATTAAAACAGAAAACCAAACCGGAACCAGACAAAAGCATCCGCCATTCCTCAATCTCCTACCGCCTAATATAACCTCAGCCAGGCCCATTCCGCGCCGTTCCCCCCCAACCGCCAATCCAGTCCAAGGCCTTACCGATGGCCCAACAAGTGAATTTTACCCCAGTGAACCACGTTTTCCTCGTAGCCGTTGCCGTCGCCGTCCCACTCTTTGATTGCTCGCGGTGGCGGACTTGCGCAAACACCGACGGCAACAAGAGTGTGTGAAAGAGTATTATTTTCTGTGAGTAAGAAAGAAAAAGAAAAAAAGGAAAAAAGGAACGGACAGACAAGAGGAAAGAAAAAAAAGAAATCATTTCATAGCGTAACTCAATCCCCAATCGTTGCAAGCAACCGTGGTATGCCGTGAGGCTAATCCGTCTTATCTGAAAATAGGAAATGTTAAAAAGAAGTTTTGTCCGGGCAAAGCAGGTAAGAAAAAAAAAACGAATTGAAATTAAGACATTCATAGGCTTTCTCTCTCCATTTTTTTTATCCTTCAAGCATGAGTGGCGATGTGCAACAGGAACTCAAGGAGCACAGCCCTTCGGCTTGACGAGATGATTGAAGGGAAAAGGGAGAAGAAAACGACAAATGCAAATAATTCGAGAACAGAGTATAACCGAACCAGAAATGAAACTGAAAAGCAAAAACATAATCGGACATATCAACTAGTCGTAGGTGAGTTTGGTATGGATTTGATCAAGCCAGGCCACAATGTCGTCAAGTATCTCGTCAACGATGAGATGAACCAGCGGATATTTGGTCGAGATCTGAACTCGAATGGTGTCACAAAAGCCGTGGCGGCGCAGCTCAGTCGAGCATCTGTCCAGCAGCGTCAATTCGCACCCCCCTTGTTGGCTTTTCTTGCTTCTCCATGTTTTATTTTCCGCGCAATTTTTTTTTTCTCTTTCACATGAGAGGTTGTACAAAAACACTCTTCCTCCTCTTAGGAAAGACTCAATATAGAGTAGTCGTACAAAGCTCGTCTACTGGTTCGCTTTCTTAACGAGAAGGCTCTCTTTGGCTGCCACCGCCATCCCGCGGCCGATTGAGGCGGTCAATCATCGTTTTGTCAATGTCATTCTTTTCCACCAGATTGCTCAGGCTCATGATGGAATTCGATTGCTGTGACTGGCCAGTTGGAGCGCCTGGACGGGCAGGCGTTGAAGAGCCGCTAGAGCCGTTCGCCTGAGTGATGGGTGAACGTCCATCAGTATTGTTGGCGCCGGTGGGAGGGGGTAGCGCTGGATTTCGGGGGCTGTGTCTTGCAGGACCCGGGTAACGTGAGTAGTTCAAGCTGCCAGGACTGCTGTTGTTAGAAAGCTCAGCAGGTGATCTTCGTCGATGATCATCCTCCGTGGCGCCAGCTCGCGGAGGAGGTAACCTGTATCCTTCTTCCTGCTCCTCTGGCGTTCTACGCCGTCTCCTTCCCGTCGTTTGGTCATCTCCTCTGGAATCTCCGTATGATGAGTACGAGTCTGTGGGAGATTGGGCTGGTGGGTGATAATAACCCCCAGGCAGTGGCGGGCCTGCTGCTGCCGGATAATGATGAGGCGGATGAGATGGATGGGGCTGATGAGGAGGCCCGCCGCTCGGAGCCAGAGGTTGTCCGTATGCTCCAAATAATTGCGTACCAGGCGGTACACCTCCGGGGACGGCAGAGACAGGGATAAATGCGGTGGAACTAGAGGATGACACAGGCTGAAATATGCACTCCTGATTCATGCGGGCGCAGTTTTGACACTTTCCACCTGGAGCGTTCTGGTGACCACTGCAGCGGATCTATAGAGAGAAAAAAAAAGTTAGTTATAAAAAGGATGAATAAAAAAGATGGGGTAAATAAGTAGACGAAGTAGTCCCAAAAGAAAAGAAAAACAAGAAAACAAGAAACTCAAAGCATTTGATATTGATCCACGCGGTGTGACAAACCTTTCGCTTTCGGCAGTATCTACAGGCGATAGAAGTACGCTGCCTGGGAGCCTCCCTAGGGCGCTCAATGCCAGGCTGCCCATATTCCTGACCATAGCCAGGAGGGGGTCCTCGATAATCGTGAGGATAGCCGCCGTTATGATGGCCCTGCGGGGGACCTCGGTAATAATATTCTGGAGCATACTGTTCGTGATAACCCGGAGGAGGTGGAGGAGGGCGGCGGTCATCGTAGTAGCCGCCTCGCGGGTCTGGTGGAGGATAAACAGATCGTGGATCTGCCTGCTGCTGCTGCTGCAGAGGGGGAAGGTATGCAGTCGGTTGCTGCTGGCTACCAGGAGGTGGAGGATACCCATTGATGGTATTTGGGGACACATAGCGTGGATCGCTCACATAGCCACGGCCAGCGGGAGGCGGAGGACCGTAGCCAGTAGGCCGAGGGTCGTGAATAGATGGCAAGGTGACAGAGGTAGCCATGGTGGTTCGAGGGTGGGGACTGTGTTCGGCTTCCGAACGAGGTGCTTCTCGGGGAGGGAGATGGTGGTAGTAGGGTGAGGGTTGTTGGGGCTTAATATCCTCTTGCCTATTCTGCTGAGGATAATCCTGGCGATGTCGATCCTCTGCCATGCTCTGCTGAGATGGGTAGGGGAAGAGGGCGGGACAAAGAAGATAGTACCGCCGATTATGAAAAAAGTGTGACAAGAATGAGTCCAGATCCTCCAGCCAATTCCCAATTATTGGTGAGAAAGCGAAGGAGCATCTGGCGGGTGGGCTAAGGTTGTTGAAACGGAAGATTCAGATTCCGGGAAAAGGCGTCAGCCCAACCAAAAAAAAAAAAAAATTGAAGGAAGAAGTGGTGGTAGGTAGGCAGTGGTGTCAAAAGTAAGAAAGAAGAAAGGGAAAAAGAAGAAGAAGAATAAAATGAATAAAAACTGCCAGTTGCCCGTAGGTACTTTGTGGCCGGTTTTTATTGACTTTAGAGTCGCAGAGGCGTTGTTGGTCAATCACAAGAATATGATTGTGGTCGCAGTGTGGTTGGAAAGTGGCTGCGGTGGCTATATGTGCAAAGATGCAGGGCCCAGCTAAACGCCACGCTTTGAAGCGAAGACGGAGAGAGCCAGACAAGAACGAAACACACGGTACGGAACTAGCCTAAAGACGGGACAAGGCGCCGTATTGTAGCTTAGGGAAAGCTGTAGAGGCTGAATGTCTCTTTGCTCGGCAGGGGCAACGTCTTGCGTGGTGGGAGGGATGGGTTTGTTCCGAAGGATTCGATGAAAGAAAGAAGAGTGGAGGGGAGAAAGGATGAAGGAGGAGGGTGAATGAGAAGGAAGGAAAGAGAAGATGAAAAAGGAAAGGGAAAAAAAAAATCACTTTGTGTTGGTTCCAAAGTGACTTTCCAGCGAGGTCGAGTTGAGTGGAAGAGCTTTTTGGTGGGGTGTAAAGTGAAGGAGGGGGAACGAGATAAATGAGGACGCAGAAAAAAGACGAGACGGCGGCGAGCGGGAATGTAAAGGCGGGCGGATGGCCCGGTGTCGTGCCGTTCCCAGCGCTGTGGCCCAGCTAAGGCAGGGCAAGACGCTAATGCTAGGGGCTAGTGGGTGCCCTTCTAGCGCATTTGCGTAGTGCGAGAACGGGGGATTTAGGGGAGTGCCTCAGCAGAGTGGGAGTGTGGCCTCAGAAGCAGCGGTACTCTGTACGGAGTAATAGCGCTCTGTATGGAGTAGAAAGGGGGGGGGAGAGAAGGGGGGAGGGGCGTTTTCTTTCTGCGCGATGACTCTGTACCCTGTGTGCAAACCCAATTTGCACCGCATACACACCCGGTGCGTGAGAATACCAGGTAGTCTTGGGTATGTATATGTGTAGTGTTGGCTGGGTTGGATCGTTCGGCGTAGGTGCGTGCGTGCGTGCGTGCGTGCGTGCGGTTGCTGTTGCGTGTTCTTGCTCTTTTTTTTTCCCTTTGGATTCTGACAGAAAGGGCCTGTAGCGGTGCCACACGTTAATTATGCTATCAGATGTCACCTTCGGCAAAAGGGACGATGGACGTATAATGGGCGTTACCTACCTTGGCCACGACTTTCTACGAATAGCGTCTCAGAAAGGTACAAGTCTGGAGATATTGGTATTCTTAGCCGCGCTCGCTTGACCTTTGGCTTCGCAACAAGGACAAGTGCCCAGTCGTCGTCGTACTCGTCGTCGTCGAGAGGGGAAGGACTAGAAATATATTCGTACCTGATGCAAGTATACCCAAGTATCTCTTCCGTATGTAGTAGCGAGAGGGGGGGGGAGGAAAAAAATCTTCTGAGGATTTTTGTACGGAAGGATACTAATCGTCTTGGGGACGTAAACTGAAACCTGGGGCAAAAGTGTGTTAGACTCTTCTACATTCTTTTGCTTTTTTCATAAAATGTACGGAGTAGAAGTCTCTCGATCCGCTGCGTGTATGTGAAAGTGGGACAGCGATGCCCATCCAAGACAAAGCGCGCTTGGTCTGTCACAACGTGGCGTAGGTGAGAAGAGGACCCAGTTCAGGTAAAACTAGGTAGGTAGAGAGAAAGAAACGAGTACTTTGAATGTACGAAACAGATCGCAGCGGGATAAAACAAAACATCAAACAAACAAAACAAACAGACAGGACAAGGCAGGGAGAGGGAAGCAAGCTTTTTTTTTTTTTTTTTTTTTTTTCGGGATTTTTTTTTTTTTTTTTTTTTTTCGGGAGCCATGGCCATGGCCCATGTCCCAGAAGCTCGCTCGATGTGGCGTAATGCAAATTTAGAGGGCTGTTGTTGGTACTGCGACCAACAGCCGCCAGGGAGCAGACAAGTAAGAGCAAAGCAAGTATCTTACTGTGCTCCGTTCCTCCTCGGCCACGTACTCCCGTAAAAAAAAAAAAAAAAAAAAAAAAAAAAAAAAAAAAAAAAAAAAAAATTGCTGCATTCGCTTCGCATCACTTCATGCAGCATCCCTATCAGCTGCCGCACCACTCTCAAGTGTGGACGCAAGCACGGAGGAAGAGAAAAAAGGTAGTAGTAGTAGAGGCATGCGTTTTTGTATGTGCATAAACTCACGCAGCATTGCATGTCTGCACGCTCGCATATCCCAATCAACAATCCAACCATCCATTGGAAAGCTTGTAATGTTTGGGCAACGGCTGCAGATGCCTCGGTGCCCACATACGGGTACGACTCCTTGGTGGAGCTTGATTGCCCGTTTCTTTCTCTCACACAGACACACGCATCAAACTAGACGAATCATTTTTTACACAGACTCGACGCCGTGGTTCGGGAAGGGGAAAAAAAAAAAGGGGGAACAAGTAGAGGAACTTGAGAAATGAGAAAGCATAGGTACATACCAAGTACGCTTGATGTTAGGCTCGAATGCACAGACAATGTCGTAGTGGAGAGAGTTTTCTTTGGCAGTCGTATGCGTATTTGCCCAGCTTCAGAGAGGTAAAGAAGACGAAGAAGAAGAAGCTTCCTTGGGGGTCTCAGGTCGATAACAGAGTAAAATCCACGAAATTCGAGAGAAGGGAGAAAAATAAAATAAAATAAAATAAAAAAGCTTTGCTCCGCTGTCACCGGCAGGCTGGCTATATCTGTGTGTGCCAGCTCACTCGCTCTGGAATCGATATCAGCAGCTCCAATGTTGCAAGCGCAGAAATATACCGAGAAATGGTAAACCCCGTTGGCTTTCTTTGGCCCAACGAATGAATCGTCTCGTCTGGTCGATGAACGAACCAGGAACTCGGCAAGATCACGGGTAGATGCGAGATGCGAGGCGTAAAGCAATGTTGGTTTCAGCCGAGGCACGAGAGGCGAGTTTGGAGGGCAATTCTATTTTTTCTTTAAATTCTTTTTTGTGGGAGGGGGGGGCGAGATGATGTGATTATGATGGTGGTGAAGAATATAGAAGAAGAGGAGAGAAAGTGATAAAGGAAGAAGGAAAGGAGGTGGTAAAGGTGCGAAAAGCCGTCAATATGGAAGTCGGTGAAGAAATTAGGAGGGCAAGAGGAATTTGGCAAGTACGTCCGGCTTGCAACTTTTAAAGTCGAGCTCGTCAGTTGCCAACAGTGGTGGGACTCTGTACTTCGAGCTCCTCTGTACCAGTACCGGTACCAGTACCAGTACCGTAACAATAACAATATACCTACTACCTAGTAGTAATATAGACAGAATAGATAGACTACGATATCATTTATTAGTAGGTAGACTACTCAGACAGAGAAATTGAATTGTCTGACTGGGCTGGTTGTTGGAAAGAAGCCTAACAAAAAGAAAAAAAAAGAAAAAAAAAAGACAACAGGTACTTACTGGCTTGTAGAGAAAAAGAGCCAATGCCTTGGGTTCCAGCTAATACAGTGCGTGAGCCTGCGTCTGTGGTGTGTATCCAGTGAAGCCACAGAGGGCGTGTTGTCTCTGTCAATTTGAAGTATGTGTACCTCCACGAGTACGCCTTTTATGCTGCAGAAGCAAGGTACTCCTGACCTTTGTACTACTTGTCATGTCAAGGTACGGAGCAGTTTCTCTGACAAGGGCTAAGGATAAGGGTAAATCCCTGCTAGTCTAGATATATCGGCGTACTTGTACTCCATACTTGGTAGCAATAGTATGATGTTGGGTATGTTTCGGCGTAGGTGACGTGTAGGTAGTACAAGTACCAGAGCCAAAGAGAAAAAGCAAAAGCAAAAGCAAAAGTAACTTTGCAAATGTACCCATACGTAAGTACTAGGTCCTGCCTGTAGTCCTCTGTATCAGCTGCAACGCGAACAGAGACAAGAGACAGCGCTTAATAAGTGCCGAGATGAACGACAGCCTGCTAAAGATGTCTTGTCCCTCCCTCTCCCTCCCTCCCTCTCTCTCTCTCTTTCTCTCTCTCTTCAGATACGGACAAAGAGAAGAAGCAGAACGAGGATTGAAACAAACGCCTGACGTCAAGTCACTAAAAAAGATACCTAGTAGTGAGGGGTGAGTTGTGAGACATGCTTCTCTCCAAAAACAGAACAAGCACCCAAATTGCTGGGATTTGAGAAGAGTTCAATAGGGAAAAAAAAAAAAAAAGGGATTTGAGAAGAGTTCAAAAGGGAAAAAAAAAAAAAAAGAAATGCTCCCTTGACCAACATTGTAGATCCTGTTGCACGCACTGAGTTAGTTATTCGAGGTTGCCGATCTCCAACGAACCCAACCCGATGGGAAAATGCAATCTCCAGACATCATCAAACGAACAACAAGTAACTACTAACGTACTCTGGACCGCAGCCAGTGAGAGAGATGAACTTGAGCAGCTAAAAGGGGGCATCCTTCACTAAACTTGCAGGGAGTTTCGCCCTGCTGTTGGCCTAGAGGCCACTAGACAACAATTTGCTGTCTCCTCCGGGTTGGGGGAGAAGGGAGGGGGGGGGCGTCCCGTGCGCCTATACGGACAGCGGGCTGCAGGCTACAAAGACGGCCGCAGCATGCACAAGCTGCGTGCTTCATTCAATGGCTTCATGTTTGCTTTTTTTTTGCATTTCAAATGTTGTTGTTGCTGCTGCTGCTGCTGTTGTTGTTGCTGTTGTTGTTGTTGCTGTTGTTGTTGTTGCTGTTGTTGTTGTTGCTGTTGTTGCTGTTGTATATACACCAGACAAGGTACAAGTACAAGCATTAGAGTAGTTATGCAGTTGGTCTGGTTGAACGAATGCCGAGCAAGTAATATACTCGTATGCACGTACTCCGTACCTTTGTTGGGAGCGATCTCAATCAAAAGTCGAACCAAGGAATGAGCAGACGGATGCTTGTACAAATCCGTCGTACAAGTACCCGGTAAACGAATCCCGATCTCTCCTCTCGTCTAGTCAGAAGATTTGAATCACAAGCTCTACTGGCTCGGCCTGGTTCTCTTCCGTGGTCACTAGGGGGGGGGAGAGGGGGAAGAGGGAAAAAATGTGAATTCCGAGTTAGTCGTGCCTCTCTCTTAACCCATACTGGTACAAGTAAGACATCGAGTCGATCCTAATCCCCCCATGTCATTCTTTCTTTCAGGCCGGTCATGTCAGCATAGCGCCGTCCTCCTACTGGTAGCCGGCCATAGGCCTACTTGGCCGAGACGGACCGAAACGAGATCCAATGCCGGCTTGCACGGGCCGGATCGAGACGAGCAGCAAATCTCCAAATTCGCCATTGGATTGATTATGCGTCTTGTCTTTTGTCGAGAAAATAGCAGCGTAGTGGTGTGCCTAGTACATACTGTACTCGAAGACTGCTTCTCTCCCTCTCTCGATCCCTCCCTCTCCTCTCCCTCACTCAAGCAGCAGCAGCAGCAGCAGCAGCAGTAGTAGTAGTAGTAGCAACCTCGCATCTTCTCCACTTGGCCCATGTCAATGACAGCCCTGAACTGAACCAACGAATAGTGATAGCAGCAGCAGCAGCAGCAACAAGTACGCAAGTGCAGCTGCAGATGGTCTCAGTTCAGACCTTCAGTTGGTTCAGATGTCGGCGCTTGGTCCCACACGCACGCTTTTAATTATATCCAATAGTCGCCATCCCATATCAGTTGCGCCAGAGAGAAAAGAAACTCTCCAAATTGCCTGAGCGCGGCAATCATGAACTCCGCACTTGTATGAAACTTGTGTTATTCCAAACCTGTACTTGGCATGTACAAGTAAGTACTCCTTGTATGAGCATATCTGTACACACAAAAAGATCGGTGATTGATGCTCGATTCAATCTAATTAAACAATTCCCCTAAATCGGCGGTTCGATCCGCTTTTGCACTAGCCTGGAGGCCGCTCTTCTCCGTCTTTTTTGCCCCAGGTCGTTCTCCCATGATAGGCAGCACTTCGGGTGCTCGTCAATGCAGGGGCAATGTCAAGTGAGTGTGGCATAGCTAGTACTACAAGTACTGCTAATCTGTGTTGGCTGGTCGAGTAGGTATTATACCATGTCATAGCAGCCAAAGGTACTGCTACTTGTACTGAGCACAGCAGCCCATGCAGCATTAAAGAGCTCTGATGAAGCAAGTTGAACATATCTTAGACATGCTAATACCTAGCAGCCTGCCTTGTGCCCATGTATGTATGTATATGTATGTACCTGAGTCCCTGCTGTCAAAGGTGTGGGTACGAAATCAGACAAGATGTCATCTTCCATTCCAGCTACTTGCTCCTCTTTACAGACTGCTCGGCCGAACGGAGAGTGAAATAAGACACTGAAAAACGGAGCTGCCCCGTATTGTCCAGCGATTGTGAAAAGCAGATGCACAACGAGACCTCAGCTGAACCAGAGTACTACCGTGTTGCTCCGTAATACTTGTACTAATAGCAATGACCCTTGCATGCGGGAATGCCCACTCTTCCAGTCGTCAGGCTTTCGGCATGGCCAGGACCGTGGTCCGAGCAGGGAGATCTAATCTGTCTGGTAAACAAGCCGGGGGAAAACTCGTTGGCAGTATATACTTGTAGGTAGTTACTTTGTGTACTACCAGTCAACAATGCCCCTTGATCCAAGTCGTTGGTCCGTCCAAATACTTACAGTGGCATCGTGATCCCCCCTCCCTCCCTCCCTTCAGAGCTTCATCTTTCATCTCCATCGTACCAACTCATAGCGGGCAATCTTACTACTACTATCAGTAATCAGCAGAAGTAGTAATTAGTAGTAGTACGTAGTTCAGAGAACAATGCCGTACGTTGCATCGTCGTCACCCGCCCGGCCGCCCGCCAGCCACGCCACGCCACGCCATGAACAAGCCACCAGACGCATGTCTTAGGTTATTTGGCGGAAAGCTAGCTAGCTAGCAAGCAAGCAAGCAAGCCAACTGCTGCTTCTCCCATTCTCCATACATGTACGAAGTACGAAGTAGGATGCTGGAACACGCCCAGCCGCTAAAGAGCGCCATCGCATGGTCGAGAGCTGGGGGGCGCCGCTGCTGGGCGCCGCTAACGTATTAGCCGACGACATGGGCACGGCAGATACGCATTTGCTTGCTATTAAACCCCCTCCCTTCAAAGCACCCAAGCTGTTCGTCCCAATTACGACCACCCTTGCTTGGGCGCGCCGGATCATGCGTTGGAAGCCCAAGATGCAGCCGAGAGAGACACCTGCAAAAGTAACCCAATATGGATAAGTTGCGCCATCTGTAAGTTGCTATAGGCCATTCCTATGCATACAGAGTGTAGTAGCAGTAGTAGTAGTAGGAGTAGCAGTAGTAGCAGCAGCAGCAGCAGTAGTAGTATTAGTTAGTACACCGTGGTAGCAGCACTCCGTATAGATGCATCCCGTCTCTCCATACTCTTGTCCAGCTTGCATCAACGTTCATCACTGGTCGCTATTATCAATCCAACGGATCTTGCGGTTGGTGTAAGTATGCGTGTAGTACTACTTGGTGCGCAGAAGTGCTTTTCCCCCTCTCCATATTGTGTGGTCCGTGATAGTCGGCATGGAGCCGGGGGGAGAGGAGCCTCCCTTTGTGTAGCGTCCATGTCTTAACAAGACAATACACCCCCCCCGTCTGTTCTAGAGGGTGTGCGAGATGCTGCATGCCCACCGATTGTTCCATCCTTCAACCCATCCTTCCTTCATGTAAGACAAGAAGAAGGCTACACAATGTTTCTTGTCTCTCCGAAAGAGGAAATGAGGGGAGGAGGGGGGTCGGCGCTTCTGATTTAGAGTCTGTCATGGAGTCGAGTCTCCTTGCACAAAGAGAGAC
>JACBYL010000644.1:0-36124 GCA_015266385.1 Trichoderma oligosporum | reverse complement strand
CATCGACATAACAAATTATACTCGGCATCTAATTCGATCTCACTACACCTGAGAAAAAGAAAAGAAAAGAAAAGCTCAACTTGAAGCAGTATTCAATTATAGATTGCATATACAGTGTATCAATTCTATATTCTATATTCCAACGAATAACCACTATATCACGGCTAGAACGCCCCTCTCCCCCCCTATTCATGGGAGAAAATTTCCTACAAATTCAAAAGCATTGCATCACAACTTAAAAACAAAATGTCTCGCAACATTCGTCACAAACTTCCCGCAACTGCGGCCAAAGCTCGCAAACGTCGTGGTTCAGAGTCATCATCTTCTCTTGACCTCTCGGATGATGATGGCTACTCAGCCGTCGAAGACATTAGTGACTCTGAAGACAACGACGAGGAGGATGTAACGGCGGTCGAGGAGGAAAATATATTGGTAGAGAGTCTACCAATTTCCTCTGATGCTCCTCGGCCGCAATCAGATGATGAAGAAGAAGAAGAAGAAGAAGTAGAAGAAGAAAATGAAGAAGGTGTTAAAGGTGAAGACGAAGGTGAAGATGAAGGTGGAGACGAAGATGACGAAGACGAGGATGAAGATGAAGCCGATGACGGAGATATGGACAATACAAGCTGGGCAGGCATATTGTCAGACGTTGACGAGGACCACGTATCCGATTTCTACCATGATACGAATAATTTTGATTCGGATCCCATTATAGAGCGACATGTCCGATTCGATGTCCCAGATAGTGACTCTGATTCCACTGAGACAGAAGACGACCATGCCGATCTTTTTCCTGATATTTTCGTCTCACAAAACTCTCTCGACCCCGCTTTCCGTAAGGAGATTGAACATGATCCTGATGAATCCTCTGGTTCTGGCTCTTTCTGGGACTATCATGGCCAATATGAAGCGGAAGAAGAAGAAGAAGAGGAAGAGGATTCAGAGTCAGAAGCCGAAGAAATCGTTCGACAGCTCTCAGATGATGAAACTCTGGCTGCCATGCCCATCCCCGAAGCTACTAGTGCAGCTGCCAATTTTATCCCTACCTTTGAAGAATCCCTGGAGCTTGATGGTTATGAGTGTGAGTCCTACTTGAAGCGGGACGTGGCTGTTCTTTCTTTCCTTTGTTTACTAACATTGATGATTCAGCTGATGGCGACACAACCGATGAAGAGGATATCCCCGAGCCTATCATCCGCAAGAAAACTCGACGCTTATCTAATACAGTGAGCGAAGAAGCATCCAACTCTGAAGCTGATTCACCAGTCAAGTCGGAGCGTGGCCAGCCTCGCGTGGGACGCTTCAAGCTAGATCGATCTGATAAGAAGCCAATTGCTGTTCTCAATCCCCTAACACGCAAGATGATGATCTTCACACCTCACCGACGGCGTCACCTCGACTTGTCGCCAGAGCAGTTCAACTTCCCCTGGGCGATAGAAGAGCAGTCGTCCCCGCTGCTCAGCAACTCTGCCAATATGATGCTCAGCGCCATGTTCTCTTCCAATACATTTGGCGATTTTGTCAATGCTCAAACTATGGGACCCGCGGAAGCGTTTTTCCCTTTCCCCTCAGAGACCAATGCAGACGACACCTCCTCCACCCCAAGCATGGACGGCGATGAAGATGAGGACGAAGACGAGGAGGATAATCTTAACATTAACGATTTCATTACATTTGGCGAAGCTGATGATGATGAATCTTCGGATGATGAAGGAAACGACGATAAATGGAATGCGTCACCGAAGCGACCGACTACTGCTTCTAGTGACATGGGGGATGTCCTTTCGCACCTCAACTCGGATACAGTTGGTGCCTTTCGCCGCAATCAGATCAACCAACAGTTGATCCTCAGCAACCAAGCAACTCAGGACTCTTTAGCATTTAGCGGACCATACAACTACACCGCCCTCAGGGGCCTAAAGTCAGATCGATTCGATACTGCGGCTGTGCCCCTGACTCCAATTCGACGACACAAGAAACAGCTCAGTGATTTAGCCCGTAGCCCTCTCGAGTCAGTCTCTGCAAAGCGCAAGGCCTCGAGTGAGGCAAGCGGAAGTAGTCATAAACGACATCGAAGTATTTCGGACGTAAACTTCCTACGCATATGATGCGCATAGGAAGTTGACTTTGCCGAACAAAGCAACCAATTACGAGTGAGGACGGCGCACAGACATGCCCCTGGCCTCGACACTTGAACACCTTCGTTTTACTAGCATTTCATTTCACTTCATTTCATTTCACTTCACTTCATTTTTGTTTTCTTTTTTTGAACAATTTAACTGAGACTCGAGGTCTTTACATAGCGTTCACGGATGTAGACGTTCTCCCTATCAGGTAGACGGCGCAGGCAGGAAATGACTTATGATATAAGTTCATGTCGTTGTCGGGATACAACAAAAACAAAGGGTACAGGAGAAACTCTGTGGGGAACATTAGACGTTTGCATTTGTCCAAAAGTTTTCATGAAGGCTTTCTTCTGCTGTGGCATCAACTAACTAATGACTTAATGCCAATGATGGCTGGCTATGTGGATACGAGCGCATTGTCTCAACTGAACTACCGACTATCTCTTGCATGATGGTCTGGAATTTTTTATTTTTTTTTGTCTTCTTCATTCGTTCCTGTATTTTGCCACCATTTCCTAATGTATGTATGAATTGAATTCAGAACGTTGATATTCTTGATTACGGAGTACCTTGTGCCTTTTCGCTTATTATATCCTTGTCGTGTGGCATGTGGCAGTATTATTAGGCGATGACACAGGGGTTTGAAGCCAGAAGCTAATGATCCTGGACAAAAATTTAAAAAAAAATTTAAAAAAAATTTAAAAAAAAAGAGGGCTAGCAAGGATTGAGGTTAATCTGGTGTAACCCTTGAGGATCAGAGGTAAAAGTAAGGAAGAATGCTATATAGGTCTCTATATAGGTATAGGCTGAAGTAGACCAGTCTGATGGCGCAGTTCGACGATTTATGCCGCACAAAATGAAGAGTCACGATATGTACTGTCACGCCTCTATAAGTGCAGCACCTGTTCTTGTTCCCTTTATTGACAAATGTTCCAAACACTGTCAATTCAATCATTAAATCGTGAGTATGTCGTATGGTATTTTAGTAGTAGTTTAATTCATTAGGCTGTGTTATAAGATTGTGATGCTGTGGTCTATATATACGGCGAGGACTGGCTGAAATAGTAAAAAAGATGGTCCTTGCAAACAATGGAGATTGCAATAGCTAGCTAGGTTTTATGTAATGTTTAATAATACACATACTGCTGAGCGGTAGTCAATATGAAATAGATCACCCTTTAAGACCCTTTACTCTTAACGTTACTAACTCCATTTATTTTGCTATATTTTCATCACCTATTGACACAACGAAGGTTGTATATTTCGAATAACTGCATTGCATGACGTGAAGATGGAAGATGAGTGACTTGCTGGCGCATAATGGCCGTTAAGCATTAGATATTTCATAAAATTCATGCCTTTATACGCTTCCATCCCGTTCGAACAACTATGGTCAAAGAGGGCATTGTGGTGGCGACTCTTGGGGGTGAATTATAAGTTAGGGTCTGGGTATGTATGGCGCATTCAGTAACGCATTGTTGATTACAGCGTGGTTAGTTGAGTCACTACCGCTAAAACCTACGCTGTACATAGGTAATGCATGGATACAAACCCATCCAGTATTAAGACAACGGAACAGATATTGCAAATGTACTTAAATTGAGTAGTGAATCAGCTAGAAGAATTATATCATGTAAACAGCAAGTAGGTTAAGCATTGCAGATAGCCTGTATCTGCAGGTCGCTATCTACGTGTAGCTGCAGGCAATATCTCCCGGTAACAAGTTGGCGGTATGTGCTATTTCATGCTCACTATCACGATACTAGGACCAGTACACATACATAGCTAGCGTATAGGTCTTATTTTAAAAGCTATATTTATCTCTTGCAGATAAATAAAGTGGCCTTGAAATTAGACATCGCTTGCAGGAGCTTCACCGTCATTATAGATATGCATGATTTATCTCTCCAATGTGCGTATCTACGCGAGGGCGTGCTTGCTATGGTAACTTTCATTCGCTCTTCATTTCCTTAAGATTGTCTATCAGGAAACTATACTAAGAGCTTACTCAATGTATAGTCATACGAGTATGATTAGTGACTGGTAAGATGCTTTCTTATTCGGATAATGGTAACTTAGTACGGAGTACTATGTATGTATATATGTATATATGTATATATATTTGTATATATCGATGTGGAAATGTACATTTACGTTTAAAAATATGTATAAGCGGTGGTGTTATACCTAGATAAGTCGCAGTGTTTTAGTAGTTTAAAGCATTAAAGTTATAATCGAAAAAAGGGGAGGGCTTTAAGGCTACGGCTTGATGTTCAATTACAGGGTGGGTACCTACGTTAGGTGACAAAGGTGGCCCATGCCTACTATTGAGAATATGAATTGAATCCATTCTTCTATATAACAATACATTACGGGAATGAATTGTTAGAATGGCAGTGGGCTCTTTATTGATGGAGCTTCTACGGAGTATCGTATCATTGCATCCTTTGTCCGTTGGCGGGACCCAGAATGAATTCTATTAATAAGACTACCAATTAGCATCAAATAAAGCAGAGAAGCACCTGGTTTAGCTATAGTCGGCATTATTTATGCAACAACCTTTTATGTCATTAATGATACAGTTGACAGGTTACTTATTATGTATGGCTTGTCGTGATCGCGTGCCCATGTTACTGCTATGCTTTAAAACAAATCTTTCTACAAATCTTTAACTTGTGAAATGAATTATTCGTAACATGCATGGATAAAAGGGTTGGTATAGAGGCTGTTGCCCTTCACTAAATATTCCTTTTTCTTCTCATTCTTAAAAAGGATGTCAACATATTCTTGTCGATAAGAAGCTTGGAATTTGGTTCAAGACATGGTTGAGGCTTTTAAGCAATAGGATAGGAGTACGGAGTAGCTGGCATAGGAAAATACGAGGGACTACGGAGTAGCTTACTGGGGCTTTATGGAGATCTGGCAGATCTTGGTTATATTAGGCGCGCTTTTCCCGGTTTCAGGATGCAGTTTCAGTGAGCGGGCATACGCAATCAAAGATAACTCCGTAACGAGTCCTGCTTTGGTAGCCTCGAATTCGCGGAACATTGCGCATTCTCTGGAATATGCCTGGAGATCTGGCAGATCTTGGTTATATTAGGCGCGCTTTTCCCGGTTTCAGGATGCAGTTTCAGTGAGCGGGCATACGCAATCAAAGATAACTCCGTAACGAGTCCTGCTTTGGTAGCCTCGAATTCGCGGAACATTGCGCATTCTCTGGAATATGCCTACCTACTAAGTGCTGGAAGAGGGAATATACCTACTAAGTGCTGGAAGAGGGAATATACCTACTAAGTGCTAGAGGAGGGAATATATTCATATATCACGTTATCTAGTAGACTCGCTAGTGAGTTATTCCCTTCTCATTCAATACCTTACTTCTAGGGCAGGAATGGATAGCCATTAGTGCCAACGTGAGAAACCAAGTTCCTAGTACCAACAGTAATAGAGCACGGACACTTTACACAAAAGTACAGAGTACCGCAACGTCACGAGACAAAAAGAACTCTTCCCCCTCCGCACACCCCAATATCATTCATCTCATTCTCTCTAATCCTCTCTTCCCCATTATTGACTCCCCATCATATTCTGTCTGCATTCTCCCCTGTTCTACTTTATGCCTCTCCGCCATCGCTGAAGCAATACAGAAAAAAAGAGGGTAGCTGCAGCAATACTGCCGCCTGTTGCTTGCGCATCTCAACAGCGAGTGTCACAAGGTACAGCGACTCGGAGTTTTTCTGTTTGGAAGTACTTTTCTGCCTGGTGTCGTCATCGTCCCAACTACTACGGAGTAACTCCTGTACAAGAAGTACTAAGGTAGTACGTAGTACGGGGTACATAACATAGATCCACTTGGTCGTCATCCGCTTTCTAAAAGACTTGCAAGGTCTTTCACATCCAAGTTACCGTTATTTACCATCATGACCTGGGAACTCAACCGACGACGGTTTGTTCGTGCCGTCAATAGCAAGTTCATCTATGGACGTTTGGTAAGTGGATTGATTAACAAGAACGGACTGCTCTTGCTTGCGGCCGCTCTTCTCTCTCTTCTTTCTCAGAGACATGTGTTGCCAAATTCCTTTTGTCAAGTGTCGGGTTCGCGTTGCCAGAATGACAAAACTTTCATCTTGCAGCTTCCTTCATTCATATGGAGTTTTTCTGATTGATGTTCTCTTGTTTTCATCTTTTCCAAAAAAAAAAAAAAAAAAAAAAAAAAAAAAAAATCACTTTATTGACCTACTTACTAACATATTGCCCCTCTACTCAACAGCCTCTAATCCACACAATCATCTTTCTCATCGAAATGGCCCTCGTTGCGCGGCTGGTGGCGCGATTCAATTCGTACTACGATGAGCGACCTTGTACGGCCGTCACTACGATCGGATCCCCAACGATCGAAATCCCATGGCTACATTGTCTTTTTGCTGACCAATTGTCTACACAGTAATGACCATGATGGTCACCAATGCTGTCCTTGGTGGCATCGCCGATACTGTTGCGCAAACCATCACCTCCGTGCGCCAGCGTGCTGTTAGAAAGCCAGGAGGAGTGACCAAGGACGACAACATCGCCATTGAGATTCACGAGCTAGACGAAAAGAATCCTTTCCTAGATCACGACCTCATACCTGATTCCAAGAACCTACCACCGCCCTTTGACTTCGAGCGGCTTACACGTTTCATGGCTTACGGTTTCTGTATGGCTCCTGTGCAGTTCAAATGGTTCAAGTTCTTGTCAAAGATATTTCCCATCACCAAAGGCAGTGCATTTGGACCTGCCATGAAGCGAGTTGCCTTCGACCAGCTCATCTTTGCGCCATTTGGTGTGGGCGTCTTCTTTACGGCCATGACCATTGCCGAGGGAGGTGGTCGCCGGGCAGTGACTCATAAGCTACGAGATATGTACGTTCCTACGCTCAAGGCCAACTACGTTGTGTGGCCTGCGGTGCAGATTATCAACTTTCGTTTAATGCCAGTGCAGTTCCAATTGGTGAGTACCTTTTACCTTTTGCTCTGACACCGATTGATGTGACTAATATATATATATGCTGGATGCAGCCATTTGTCTCGACTGTTGGTATTGCATGGACTGCTTATCTGTCTCTGACTAATGCATCCGACTGAGGCGAGAAAAGAAGCCCCAATTGAACGTTTGCCTAGTCTACGATGGATGTGGAAGAAAAATAGTTGCTCGCCCAAGTTCGGATATGGGCCTATTAAACTGGCTTGACATTAAAGGATGACTGTGTCTTTACTGCTATTAATCAAGAGCAGAGATACGTATGTCATTTATGGAGGTTCTGTTTTCCTGTTGCTACTTTTGAGGCTTACACAGGTATGGTGTTTGGAGTTTCAACCAGGCCATTCCTTCATGCGTTGATTACTATTGGATTGTCTAGGAATCAAGAAGGCGCGGGAATTTGTCACTCGTCATTTTGTATAACATTAAATAAGCAACGATAAATTATATACTTTGTATTAAAAATTCTTCGGATAGTGCCGAAGCATGGCAATGTTTTGCAACATGTGAATATAGCGCATATATACTTTTGTACTTTATCATATTAATAACGGAGCAAACGCCTCAATTGAGCTCCATGAAGTGATACAGTGATATATGGTCTGATCTAAAACCAAAACATGAGTTATCATTTAGGAACAAATGATTATAAATGGCGACAGCAACATATTACGCGTGATTTTTCTCACGTTACTCTGGCGTGGTAGAGAGATGAAATGACGATTCATTGATTGAATTGTTGAGGCGCTGGCTGCTCCCCCCCACCATAGCTCTCTTTTAGGTACTCATACTCATACTCTGTATCAATTGATTGCTGTAATTGATTGCTCCAAATAACCCCACCCCCTCTCTCTCTATCTACATACCTACTAGGTAGGTAACTCCGTATCTCCCTGGGTATCTTAAAGTTTTGCGTGCTTTTTCTTTAGCATCTTCATTTCATTTTCTGTTTTTTTTTTTTCCTTTTTTCTTTTCTTTTTCTGTTTTTTTTTTTTCCTTTTTTCTTTTCCCTACCAAAACGTTATCCCTAGCAACTCGAGTATTCTTTCGCTTTGCGCGACAATTCCCTACCAAGATGTCTCTTTCTAACAAGCTGTCCATCACTGATGTCGACCTCAAGGGCAAGAGGGTCCTGATTCGGGTGAGTTCGGATTGCCCCGCCATGCATGGAGGGGGGGGGGGGGGGGGGGGGGGGGGGGGGGGGGAGACAGAGAGCTTTGATAGTCTTGATAGCTCTGTTGCCGCAAAGCGTTTACTTATAACGTTGAGGCAAGCCAAGTTTTTTTTTTGGGCAAATATCAGAATAATCCGATGATGCTATGGATCATGTGGTTTCTTTGACTGACAACCTGTGTGTTTTTTTATTTTAATTTTTATGGCTGTATAGGTCGACTTCAACGTGCCCCTTGACGGAGACAAGAACATCACCAACAACCAGCGCATTGTTGGCGCTATCCCAACCATCAAATACGCTCTCGACAATGGCGCCAAGTCCGTCATCTTGATGTCTCACCTTGGACGTCCCAATGGTACTGTCAACTCAAAGTATTCCCTCCAGCCCGTTGTTCCCGAGCTTGAGAAACTCTTGGGCAAGTCCGTTACCTTTGCCCCTGACTCTGTCGGCCCCGAGGTCGAGGCGATTGTCAACAAGGCCGACAACGGTGCTGTTGTTTTGTTGGAGAACCTCCGATTCCACATTGAGGAAGAGGGTAGCGCCAAGGATAAGGATGGTAACAAGACTAAGGCTGATAAGGCCAAGGTGGAGGAGTTCCGCAAGGGCCTGACTGCTCTGGGCGATGTCTTCGTCAGTAAGTTCTAAGTTCATATCATCTTTCCATAATGATGGGTTTCTTCTTCTTCTTCTTCTTCTTCTTCTTCTTCTTCTTCTTCTTCTTCTTCTTCTTCTTCTTCTTCTTCTTCTTCTTCCACACTCTATAAGTTGTCAGACGGCTGACTATGCTATAACTAGATGATGCTTTCGGCACTGCTCATCGCGCCCACTCTTCCATGGTTGGCGTTGATTTGCCCCAGAAGGCTGCTGGTTTCCTCATGAAGAAGGAGCTCGACTACTTTGCCAAGGCTCTCGAGTCTCCTCAGCGACCATTCCTTGCCATCCTTGGAGGTGCCAAGGTCTCTGACAAGATCCAGCTTATTGATAACCTGCTCGACAAGGTCGACACCCTTGTCGTCTGCGGCGGCATGGCTTTCACCTTCAAGAAGGTCTTGAACAATGTTCCCATTGGTAACTCCCTCTTTGACGAGGCTGGTGCCAAGACTGTTCCCCAACTGGTTGAGAAGGCCAAGGCGAAGAATGTCAAGCTGGTTCTGCCCGTCGACTACATTACCGCCGACAAGTTTGACAAGGACGCCAACACTGACAAGGCTACCGATGAGTCCGGCATTCCCGATGGATGGATGGGTCTCGACTGTGGCGAGAAATCTATCGAGCTGTACAAGGAGGCTATTGCCGAGGCCAAGACCATTCTATGGAACGGCCCTGCTGGTGTCTTTGAATTTGAAAAATTTGCTACTGGCACCAAGGCTACTCTTGACGCCGCTGTTGAGGGCTGCAAGAACGGCAAGATTGTCATCATTGGCGGTGGTGACACTGCCACCGTTGCTGCCAAGTATGGTGTCGAGGATCAGTTGAGCCACGTCTCGACTGGTGGTGGTGCTAGCTTGGAGCTCTTGGAAGGCAAGGAGCTCCCTGGTGTGGTGGCTTTGTCGAGTAAGTAAATTTACACGCTATAGATTGAAAGTGAAAAGGAATAAGTTGATGACGGGAGGGAAAATTGGCATAAAAAGATCGGCTCGGAGCATCCCGCCTATAACGAAAGAAAAAAAAAAACTATATATACCACCAGTATGGATTCATTGGAAATAACGTTAATGTCATGCAAACAATATCATTTGCACTATTTCACCCGTGGCTTGACGCATATTATATTTTACAGATTTGCTTGTGCACATGCACCCAAAGGTAGGACGGATGCATTATGATATGTTATTTTGTCCTTGAATTTAGAAGACCCAATCTATATGTTTGGCATTCTTCATATGCCCGTAATGTGGTTCAGCTCGCCCGATCGATGTCCTCGTAGTTCTCTTCCCTCTCCCTCTAGTTTCATCTCCGTTTGGCCGCCTCAACTTTTTTCAGCTCTTCCCTATGAAAGAAAACACGTCAGGATCCGTGTAGCCATAAGGAGGGGAAAAAAATAAATGAATAAATAAAATAAAATAAAAGAAAACAAGACAAGGGGAGCAGCAAAACAAATAAACATTATAAACCATGTATACATGTATACATGTATACATGTATCCGTCTAAACAAGATATCAAGGAGACGTGACGGCTAAAGAAAACAAAAGTGATAATAATAGCAATAACAACAAAAAACAACAACAGCAACAGTATTAATGGTATTCAACGAAAGCGGCGGCGGGGCCGGCGGTCGAGTGACAGCGCCGTGAGGAGAAGGGTAGAAACTATGAGAGAGCCTATCACCCACTTGAGCTGATTCGAGAAGTCATCGCTTGTGTCGTCGTCGTCCCAGCTCTCCTCCCATAGGTGCTTGGTTTCGCCGTTGCGTTGGGCGGCTTCGGTTTGATCGACGGGCCAGTCTATTAATTTTTTCGTGATTTTAGTATTACTTTCTTCTTTTCTTTTCTTTTCTTTTGTTTTTCTTTTCTAGACCATCACTGTGAAGGAGGATTAAGGGGATAGATAGGGAGATAGATAGGGGTAGAGATAGGGATAGGGTATCAAGTACCATCGACGGGGAAGTCTTCGAATTCATCATCTTCGCCTAGGGCCAGGTGTTTCTGCTCGGGCTTTTGCTGGTCGGCGGTGGTAGTTTGTTCTGGTTCGGTGACCTTGGGCTCTGAGGTTGATGCCATTTTGGAGGATGATGATGCGGCGAGCTTTCAGCCTAGCTCTGTTGGAGGAGGGAGAGGAATTGTGCTGAGGTGTTGCCTGAGTGGGAGGACGTTGATGATGGTGATTGTTATAGAAGGGTCGGTTGTCGCCGGTATGGAGAGACGTGGGAGAGGCTCGATCGATGCTCTGTCGCGGGTTGGTGTTGTTGTTATTGCAGGGTTGATGATTGCCCAGCTTAGAATATCTGACGAGTTAGCTTTGGTTTCCTGGGGAGCCAAAGAGGCCTTGTCCGGCGAAACGGGCCGGTGCGGAAGAACGCTGGGTCCGGAGCGCTGCGGCCAGTGACTTTCAGACTTTGAAGGAAGCCCGAACAGCCTGTAAAGCCTGTAAAGCCCTATAAGGTTTTAGCGGTCGGAGGTTCCTGAGTGCTTACCGGCTTTACCAGCCCACGTTTTCGGAGGATGGCATATTATGGCTTCTTGCGGACTTGCCAGCGCTATATCCGTTGGGGCGTTTTTAGGGGTCTTTTCAGTTACAAGGAGAATAGCAGCTTGGAGGGAATGATATAACAAAGTCCTTATGGATGGATAATACCTATTGTGGCGACTTATTTCTTACGGATGGATGTGGCGGCAATGTTTGTTTCTTCAACAGTCAGTCAGTTAAGTACGTAGTACATACAGGCCATTCTATTGTCTGTCTACCTAAGGAGTCTACCTAAGGGGCTGATACTCTAATATGCTAAATACTTGTACATGCATGCGGAAATTTTATAGAATGAAGGTCCAAAATTAGCCGCGTCATTCGCAGACTGGGATGCCATCTGGGCTTCACGGACTAATGGGCGCTCTCTCCGAAATCCGGCAGAGACGGACGGGTGCATCTCAGCTTAGGCGCAATAACGGAGCTGAGGGCATTTTTATAGAGGCGAAGAGGGCAAAACTTAGCGGGCCCGGGATTTCGAGGCTCCGGAACAATAAACTTGGTTCTTCTCTTTTTTTTTTTTTTTTCTTTTTTTTTTTTTTTTCTCTCTCTCTTTCTCCTTCTTTTTACTTTTAGCATTCTGGAAAGAGAATACTTTGGTATACAGGCTTTAATCAATTTTAGAGCCTTTCTCATTTTTCTTGGGTGCTGTTGGCATTGCTTCTATGGAAGAGAAGAGCTGCTAGTGAGGTGTGCATGCGTGGCATAAGCGCCTTTTTGGTCTTTTTTTTTTTTTTTCCAGCGGACTTATCAGTCAAGGCACTTGCACCCTACTGACTCTTCCTCACCTTGTCGTGGTCTCGTCACAAATATTTGGCTGAGCCACGCTCTCGAATGACAAAGTAATCGAGACGCTGAAGGGATAGTTTAGCTTGGAAAGTACTTGCATGGACGGATTGCGTAGGAATCCTTGCTCTTGGGACTCAGCCTCACAGCGGCTGCCTTATCTCACTTCTCATCTTCGCATCATCATCAGCGTCATCATTATCAAAAACATATTGCAACCATGAGTCGTCTAGCTGGGTGGTTCCGCTCCAGCGGGAAAACTGAAAATGGTTTGAATACGAGCTTGCCGGTTGATAGTATCACGAAAGAGAAGGAAAATCTTGAGGATGCGATGAAATGGGTCGAACTCATTATGAATGATGACATTGATGGTGCTTGGGAGAAGCTACAGCAGGGCGACTCTTCCTTTCACGAAATGGGATCAGCAGTGGCCTTTTTTATGCGGTCTGTGCTGGGTTTCGAGAAACAAGTCATGACGGAGGCGACGGCGAGATTGAATGACTGCGAGAATAGAGCCTGGTCTGATTTTAAACGGGCACAGAAGCACGGTGCTGTTTACAATAGCAGTAAGCTCTACCCTCCTGGAACGGAATACGAATTGATTATTGCCGAGACGCAACTTATGGGAGCGGTTGTTGGTGTGCTGCATGAGAGCTTGGTGGAGGCTATGAGAAGCTTTTATAAGCTGCGAAAGGCCTTTCTAACACTTGATGCTATTGTGACGTCTGAAGCCAAAATCTTTGGCAAGGGTACTCCGGCTTCGTCTCGCACTTCTTTAGTAGTGAGCAGCTCGACTAGCGATGAGTCTGGGTCAGAATCTAACGGAAATGCCCTTAATGAAAGTGACTCCTCTGAAATTTTTGTGGATGTCAGCGAAAGCTTGTCTGGACAGCAGACACCGAGCGATCAAGCTGACGCATCGTCAACATCGACGACATCGAAGTTAGAAGAGTTGACTCTTGGCGAGTTGCAGGATGCGTCGAAGCTGAGTCTGCGGTCTAAAGACTCAGATTTAAATTCAGATATCGAACTGGATAATCCGGTTGACAAGTTCATCCACTCCGGAGCCAATATGTGCTTTGGCGTTCTCTTACTTATTCTAAGCCTTATTCCTCCGGCCTTCTCACGTATTCTCTCCGTTGTGGGATTCCACGGAGATCGCCCGCGTGCAGTTAAAATGCTTTGGAAATCGGCTATCCATGCCAACATTAACGGTGCTGTAGCTGGCATGATGCTATTGGTATACTACAATGGTCTTCTCGGTGCCTCAGATATTCTGCCTGACCATAAAGACTACGATGAAGATGCCGAAGCTGTTGGGCCGCCGATAGAAAAGTGCGAGAGGCTTCTGGCCGATATGCGAGCGCGATACCCCGACTCACGACTGTGGCGAGTGGAAGAATCGAGAATGCTCGCTAATGAACGGAAGATTTCAGAGGCATTGGAACTGCTCAAGTCAGGCAAGGAGTCTAAGATGAAGCAGGTTGCTGCTCTTAACAATTTCGAATTATCGTTGAACGCCATGATGTCTTATGACTGGGAACTGATGCGCGATTCTTTCTTGAAGTGCTTGGAGGTCAATGACTGGAGCCCATCTTTGTACTACTACATGGCTGGTAGTGCGTCCTTGGAGCTATACCGAAACGCTTTCCACTCTGGGAACAAGGACGAGGCGAGACGACAAAAAGCCAAGAGTGAGAATTACTTCCGCAAAGCTCCAACGGTGATTGGCAAAAAGCGACTAATGGCTCGTCAATTGCCTCTGGAGACGTTTTTGCAGCGCAAGCTTCAGAAATGGGAAGACCGTGCCAAGGCTCTGGGCGTTGATCTGGTAGATGTGATTGGCTCGAGTCCTGCGCTGGAGATGTGCTACGTATGGAATGGGCAGAGACGCATGGGTTTAGAACAATTGGAGAAGGGACTGGAGTTTCTGAATTGGGAAAGGTGTACGGCAAATAAAGAGGTCGTAGCCAAGATTCAACAAGAGAAAGATGAAATGGCTGTCTGGGCTGTGAGCATGGCATCGCTGCTAAGAGGTTTGGGCAAATTGGAGGAGGCGAGGATTATTCTGCAGGAAAAGGTCATTGCCCACGATCGGTGAGTTGACTTCTCTCTCTCTCTCTCTCTCTCTCTCTTCTTTTTTTTCTCCCAGGGATGATATGCCTAATAATGCTATACACAGATCTGCCTTTAAAGGTGTAACCAAAGATGACTATGTATTGCCATCAGCTGTTTACGAAATGGGCGCCATAGCTTGGGCTGAGTGCTGTAATCCCCCAGAGGGTGAAGAGAAGGACATTCTAGAGTACAGACGCAAGAAGATGTTGGAATGCGAGGAACAACTTAACAAGGTCAAGGTGTGGGAGGCGTTCGTTTTGGATACAAGAATCGGAATGAGGACGCAGAGTGGATTGGAAACTTTGGCTTGGTTCAAGAAGAAGAATGGGTGGTGATTTGGAAACGAATTTGAATGAATTTAACACGACTGGACACGATCTGGATAGATAGGGGTTTTTTTTTATTTATTTTTTTTAGATATGAAGTTTGGGTTTGTTGGAGAGGATATATATTTAACCTATATAAAGGGAAAGAGGATCATGGCGTTTACATCATGGGGGTAAGGGTATACAAACACGCATAAGAGGTAGAGAAGGATGGATTGCTACAGAGATGGGCATTTGAATGCTTAGAGTAACACCACATTGATACAATGAAATCTGCATAGAAAAGAAAGAAGCCTCTTAGTCTCAATACAGCTTTGTGCTTTGGTGCGAGACTTATTAGCTAAGACGTCCTACATAGCAGATGCGACGTCTTATATTAGAGATAAACAAGATCAAGTATAGAATTAAATCATTACAGCTATCAAAATTCCTTCACATGGTATCAATATTGCTCATCACTAACAACACTAAAACATAAACCATAATTTAATTCCATCAACTTGAATGGGAACTTGAATGATGAGACGTCTTCTTCCTGCTGCTTTTCCGCGTCTTGACTCCATTCTTGACAGCATCCATTCCCTCCTGCAATATCCCCGCCCCTTGATCAACTTTCCGAGCAGATCTTTCCTTCACATTGTGCTTATCAGCCTCCTTCTGCATATCGTCAAATACATCCCTCCCTCGACTTGTGCCATTGATCCAATCCAAAATACCCCAGGAGCCGAAATTGGAAGATCCTCTTCCGGCGTAGTGAATGGCCGAGCGCTGGACAATACCACCCATGATTATGCCAGGAACGATAGTATAACCCGACATGGCGAGCGTTTCCTCAACGGTGCAGAATGTGAGGACCAAAAAATAGGTAAGGATGTGTGGTCGGAGGAGCAAAGCTGGGAGATAGAGCGGGAGGAAGCGGTAAAGGAGTAAAGGGAGAGGGTGGTCTGCCAAGAGCCGGAGGCTGAAGGGCGCACCGGCTTTTTCATGAGCGTATTTTTGATGACGCTTTGATAGCCAAGGATATGATTTCCCGTGGAGAATGAAGCGATGGATGTAGTAGAGAAGGGTTTCTCGTGCGGAAAGCAAGATGATGACATGTTTGAAGATTTGCCATGGAAGAGGCAGGGTCGTTGTCGTTTTGAAGACCGGTTCTTTGAATCCCAATATGAATGCGAAACTTAGTCCTCCTTCGACTGCTGTTAAGATGCCTAGGTTGAGGAGAACTAGACCTAGGAGCTTGGCTAAGACCTGGCCGTTGCGGGGAGGCAGCGAGCTGCGACCGCCGTGTTTGATGCCCTCTGCGAGACTTGGCAGGGAGACATCAAAGAAGAGCGTTATGAGAGACGGTATGAGGAAGAAGGCTATTCGGATGGCAGAGGTGCCGACTATATGCACCACGATTGGAGGTTGTGAGAGGACGAGGGTGGACCAGGTCATGTAGAAGAAGAGGAGGTTGAGAGACGTGGACCAGGATGTGAGGACTGGGCTGAGGACGTATGAGAATATTGGTACGGAGAGGAGGAGATCCATGATTGCTGGAGTTTTATTTTTATTTTTTTTTATTTTTTTTAATTTTTATTTCTTTTTGTTATGAATATTGAAGGATAGGTGTATATGATTCTTGGTGGTGAGAATATATATGTAAGCTATAAGTTGTAAGCTATAAGTTGTAAGTTGTAAGTGGCAAGTTACAGAGATTGTGGCAAACGTGGGGGTGATGCAGGTACAGCCATTAAAACGGGATTGGAATGATGAGTTTGCGGCGGGAATGATGGAGAAAATCATAATTTACCCCATGAATAAAATAAAATAAATCTTGTTTTACTTTCTTTGTCTGGGTGCTGCGTGGCACTTTGAAAACGCCTCTCTGGCTTGTGATGACTTGGTGTTGCTGGTATGACGTCGATGAACGCGATCGACGAAACAGGCTAGGCCAATGACGCGATGGCTGTGGAAAGGGTCTGAAGGGATGTATGTATGTATGTATGTATGTATGTATGTATGTATGTATGTATGTATGTATGTATGTATGTATGTATGTATGTATGTATGTATGTATGTATGTATGTATGTATGTATGTATGTATGTATGTATGTATGTATGTATGTATGTATGTATGTATGTATGTATGTATGTATGTATGTATGTATGTATGTATGTATGTATGTATGTATGTATGTATGTATGTATGTATGTATGTATGTATGTATGTATGTATGTATGTATGTATGTATGTATGTATGTATGTATGTATGTATGTATGTATGTATGTATGTATGTATGTATGTATGTATGTATGTATGTATGTATGTATGTATGTATGTATGTATGTATGTATGTATGTATGTATGTATGTATGTATGTATGTATGTATGTATGTATGTATGTATGTATGTATGTATGTATGTATGTATGTATGTATGTATGTATGTATGTATGTATGTATGTATGTATGTATGTATGTATGTATGTATGTATGTATGTATGTATGTATGTATGTATGTATGTATGTATGTATGTATGTATGTATGTATGTATGTATGTATGTATGTATGTATGTATGTATGTATGTATGTATGTATGTATGTATGTATGTATGTATGTATGTATGTATGTATGTATGTATGTATGTATGTATGTATGTATGTATGTATGTATGTATGTATGTATGTATGTATGTATGTATGTATGTATGTATGTATGTATGTATGTATGTATGTATGTATGTATGTATGTATGTATGTATGTATGTATGTATGTATGTATGTATGTATGTATGTATGTATGTATGTATGTATGTATGTATTAGAAGAAGAAGAAGAAGAAGAAGAAATATCACATAAACATTAGTTAGATGGGCTTGAAAAGCTATTTAATCTATATGATCTAATTCGCAAAATGTTCTATAAGTCTTAGAATGATGTCTCATGTCCCATAAGTCGTTAGATATCTGGTAGAAGGATATATATAATATTGCCAAATCAAAGCAACGTAAAGCAAAGCAAAACAAAACAAAGCAAAGCAAAGAAAAGCAAAAAGCAAAGCAAAGCAAAGTCGTAATACATGATAGAACGCTGAGTGGCTTGACTGGGACAAAGCCAATCTAGTGTTGACAAATGAATTAAATGATGCCCGTCTGTTATTTAGTGCCGAAATAGACAGATGAGTAATTAATTAATTAATTAGTCGATGTTGGGGTTAGGCGCCTGAGATTCGGAGATGGTGGACGGAGCTGTAGTCGTCGCGGTAGCGACAGCGGCAGGAAGAGGAGGAGGAGGAGTTGGGTCATTTTCATTGTCGTTGCTTTCAAAATTTGGTGATAAACTCCGCCCTCCACTCATAACTGCTGCAGGAGTTGCTATCTCGGGATAATGAATGTGGAAGGGGTTGTGATGGTTCATAGGGGGCACTTCTAGCGTGTCACTTCTCATCCTCTGCCTTCCCCTAGTCTGCGTAGGTAACGGAGATGGCCTGTGTGGATGAGATTCAAATAAGCGCGCTTCAGGCAATGTGCTTGCCCGTTGCTGCCTTGGTAGAGAGGGAGAGGGTCGCGTTGGGGAATGAGACCGAGACATCGATAGGCCTGGTCTAGGAGATGCGGCTCTGATGCTTCCCAGACGACTACTCGCTTGGGAGCGGGACCGAGGCAGAGGCGTAGCGTTACCATCCGCATCTCGATGCGGATTATACTGCTCTCGAATTTTTTTAAGCTGCTCGTTTCGCCAAATCTCCCCAGGAATCTCTGGAAAGTCGACAGCTTTGCCGCGCTTGAATTCAGAGTCGTCAAACCAATCTTGAGCCTTTGCCCCAAGGCTATTGCCTACTGCGGCGAGCAATTTGGCGACTCTTCGTCTGCTTCCCCAGTCCGTCGTAGAAGGTGACTTTGCTGCATTGCTTGAGGATATAGGTTGGCTGATCGTTGTTGTAGCATAGTTGGAGAGGCTGACTGGTACAGTCGGAATATGGTCTAGAGCATAGAAGGATGCCGTAGCTAATTCTGTGCTAGCATGCCTCATCGCTGGAGATGTAGTCGACTCCGGTGTTTCTGCTAGACTGCCACCATCTGAATTGTGTGACTCTTGGTCACTTGATGAGGAATATGCCACAGGTGGACTGTGAGAGTCGTGATGCTCAAAGTGGCGATGAGAACATTTGCAGTGGTGAACGGCGTCAGGATCGGACTCTTCCTTAACGGCCTCTATATCGGCAGCAAGGACGAGATAAAGGGATCCGATAGCGGCCAAGCCTGTTGCAACAATAGGCGACCATTGTCCTTAAACAGAGGCAAGATACAAACAAACACGTTAGCTACTCGAACCCTAAAGATGATAATAGAAACAAGTAAAACGAGAGTTAGTTTCGGATACTCACCAATGCTTGCCAGAGGCTCGACTTGATAACTAACTGGGCGGCTAAAGAAATTAATCTCGCCGAATATGAGAATAATAAGTGCAGCACCTCCAAACACAGGGACCGCCGCTACAGAGAGAAAAAAACGAACCATTTCGTTGACACCTTTCATCGTACTTTTGGTCGCACCGTTGGTGCCTGAGATTGGCTCATGGACCGCGGGATCATCGGTCCTGGTACCAAAGCGTGACCTCCAATTGCTTTCAAATACTTTATCCGTCATAGATGCCATCCAAACAAGTGCATAGACACAGCATGCAGCTGCTAGCAGCGTCGCCGTGCCGAACGTGAGCTTGTCAGGAACAGGAATCACGTAAATGTTGTTCGCCGATCCTTTTCGCATGGGAGAGAATGGCCCCGCCGATTCCGAACACCTGAGTTCACATGTCGTATCGTCACCGTAGGGAAATTTTGATGGATTGCTAGAAACAGCGTTGCCTCGGCCATCCTGCTTGCAGGGAAAGGTCTGGATACGAAAGAATTCAATGGCTAGGCTGAGGAGTCCTGTATGCAAGGGGTGTTCTTAAAGTTGGCCATTGCTCTCATCTCATTCGGCAGCCGAGACATGAATAATATGGGTAATGATGCTTACCAGTGAGAATCAGTCCTGCCCACAGGAAGATTGTGTTGCGGCCTGGAGTATTAAAGTACGTTTTGGACAGCCTGACCGTCATTGGGGCGACTAAGATGCCAATTGAACACAATTGAAAGGCGCCATATACGTCCATATCGACGGCGTCTAGTAGTGTCAAAACAAAACAAAATTAGAATGAGTTAGCCCTTGAGTATTTCTGGCTTTACTAGGTAAAAAAACAAAAAACAAAAAAACAGCTGGTTATTTCTTATTCTTACCAGAGCGATGTAGAGCTGCGAGCACAATGGCATGGACAGCAGCAACGGCTGGGAAGAGTAACGCCGCAGCCAAGCAGGCATTCTTGATCCATTCAGCCCTTCGAGCAAGCACGCATGCTGCTATGAGTACGTAGTATCTGTTGATGGAAAGAATTTTGCAAAAGTCAAAAAAAAAAGTTATTCTATGCTAAAGTATCTTGTCTTTTCTTGGACGTAGCGTAGCATTGGCATAACGCCGTCAGATGAAGCGGATCAAATGATGATCTGACTTACAAGACTCTAGATCCTGGACCATATTGTCCAGAAACAGGCCATGCACAGATGACCTTTAGACCATCATCGGCGGGGTTTGAGGTATTGCTTGCTAGTGTGGTAGAAGCTGAGAGATTGCTGAACTGAGAGACAACATCACCCAGCGACAAGGACCAAGGAAGTGCTGGCATCGGCCTCTCGCATTTGCCGATGGATTCGGCCCTATCGCTCTAGAGCAAGCGGGTGATTGCTATGCTGCGGCTGGACAAACAAACAAGCGCTTTCAAACAAATTAGTTTCAGAAACTCCCCAACAACATTCGCAAGATCATAGAGCTGCATGTAAGGGATGATGATAATGATGGTCGGAGGGCATATTATAAGGCGTATTAGAGAGACATGAGGGAAACTGTTTCATTTTGTGACGAGGCTCTTCGAACCCCCTTTAGCTCAGAGAACTACACTGTAGGATGAGACAAAATCTCGCCTACTACTACTCAGTATAGATTTGAGGCGTTGGAAGGATTGGTCTCCTCGTCATACGTACTCGCTTTGTAGCCAAACAGAAAATGGCCTAGTAGCTGCGTTAAGAGGCCCCCAGCCAGGCAACAGAATTTCGCAACGCCCTGCTGCAGCTAGCGGCCAGATGAGGCATGAACAAGCACTGCCATGATTGCTGAAGCTGGGGTTACACGACCTAAAGAAGGGCTGGCAAAAGCTGATAGGTCAAGCAGGGGCTGATCGCCAGCGATATTTGCCCTGCGCTGTTCCGATATTTGATCCATCAGGCATCGTGACCGTCTTGCCGTCGTTGGAGCCGCCACCCATGGCTGCGGTAGAGTTGCTAAGGAATGACTTAGCTAGCTAACGAGCTAATACTCCCTGCATGCTTTGTCTTCTAGAAGCTTGACCGACAAGATGTTTGGAAGAATGGCTGTGAGGCTTGTCGCGGTAATAATTCATGCGAGTGACTGTCCGAATCTAGAACCGAGAGAGCCGGCATCGCTCCCCCTTCATCTAAAGGAAAATAGAATGGCTGATATATCGATTAAATATCATTATACATAATAGCTTCGGTGACCCAGATGGGTGAGGCCATTTCGTCTCCAACGTAAGAGTTTTGGGTGGCTGCAGCAGATGTGCATAGTGCAAGGATTGATCGACAAACTTGGCAAAGTCTGAAGTTTGGCATTGCACAGTAGCCAGCCGTACGAGTACGTGAGTTTGAATCGCCAATCCGTCTTTAGGCGAGGCACGTGAAGAGTTTGCTATTTGCCAAGAAGCCAAGAATCTACTTTTTATTGTCATAAAGACATTCTCATTTCTAAGGAAAAAAGGAGCAAATCAATTTTTTTTTATTTGAATCCTTTTCATCCAGAGATTCTATCCAGATGCTGAAAATTGATGGGCAGATCCTTTTCCGATCGCCATTGTGCTGATTTGGGGGTAACACAAGCAGGAATCCCAGAAAAAAAAAAATACTCTCTGAAATTCAACTCAACCCTCTTCAGCGCTGCTTGCTATAGTCGCTAGAATTAATCCCTTGATGCATTCATCAGCGCATCCATCAGTGGATTAAAGAGACCTATAGCAATATATCGATACCTGAAGCCTCTTATAAATTAGCGGCGGTATCGATTAATAACAAGCAGCAGCATCTCTCACGCTCGGGCGACTTAACTTAGCCAGTGATACGTGACATCACCATCAATTCGACGAAACACCATTTGTCGACATGCCACAAGATCGGAATGATTCTCTTTCGACAAGCCAGATTAAAGACTGGCGGTCTATCATCACTCTTATTGTATTTGTTCTTACAAGTAAGTTTGTTGCATTTCCTCTTGTACTCTGATCTGTCTCAGGACATGATGGTCTTCTACCTAAGCTGCCTGCGATAAGAATATTGAAGCACAATTCATATACACTTTCACTTCATCTCACTCCATCTCAAGAAATTTAGAAGAAACTTCCTTTTTAAAAAAAAATAAGAAATAAAATAAAATAATAGCTGTATGAAAAAGGAGAGTTTACTGACCATACTAGACATAAATGTCCTGTGTCCATTTCACATCCCCATCTATGTACCCAGGAAGCTCTCGGATCTCTTCTTGGACACACTTGGAGCCCTGAGAATCATTCCCAAGCGGCAATATCGCTCTTTTCCAATAACCGAAGGTGATGATGACGACAATGGAAAGATCAAGCCCTGGGTGCGGCTCAATTTTCCTATGAACTTTGTCACGGCACCTCTTGTGGCTGATCTTTTTTTGCTGGCCATTCTGGCTATTGGCCGACAAGAAGTTCATGACGGCATTATTGGCGCCGATAACATTTCGCCAATTGACATAATGGCCTTCTTCCTCACGTTGGCTTATATTGCCATTTCTATCGATGCATCTGGTCTTATCAGATATCTTGCGTTCAAGGTGCTTCAGTGGGGTGGCAAGGTCGGCCATCGGCTGTTCTTCTATCTCTATGCTTTCTTTTTCGTCCTGGGTAGCTTCATTGGAAATGATCCTATTATTCTTTCAGGAACAGCTTTCCTGGCTTACATGACGCGAGTATCCAGCAATATTGTTCATCCCAGAGCATGGATCCATACTCAATTTGCTATTGCCAACGTTGCGTCTGCTATCCTGGTTTCTTCTAACCCAACCAATCTCGTTCTCGCTGGAGCCTTTAACATAAAATTTATTCACTATACTGCCAACATGATTGTTCCTGTTGTTACCACCGCCATCATTTTATTCCCCTTTCTACTTTATATCGTCTTTGCAAATGAGGATCTTATCCCGTATTCGATCAAGATGCATGAACTTCCTGAGGAAGCCAAGGCCAAGAAGCCTGTGAATCCCAACATCCCCCACGCAAGAGGGCATATAGATGAGGATGAAGCCGATCTCGCCAACAACGAGCAAGGAAAGCTATTATCCCTCGAGGAAATCATGAATCCCTTCTTGGATAAAGGTGGAGCGGCGTTTGGCGGCGTTATCATGGCCGCCACTCTCATCACCGTTCTAGCACTTAATGCCGCAAGCTCCAAGAGTGGTGCACATCCGGTTTTTTGGGTCACTTTACCGGCAGCCTTTGTCATGTTCTGCTGGGATATAGGCTTCGGCTGGTATCACCGAAAAGAAACGCGTGAGATTGCGAGAAAGGGTAGGCAGGAATTTGAAGTTGCGCGTGCGGAAAAGACTTTTCGGCAAGCGGAAGAAGCGAGACGAGCTTCAGTTGCTCAGAATGGACTTCAAGATGCCACAGACTACGAGTTTGACTCCTTTCCGAAGTTGGAACCAAAAGAAGGCCAGATTCAGGATCCGGATGGCATTTATGACGTGAGCGATACCACACAGCCTCCGGCTCAAACAGTATTGAGTCCACCTGTCCATGCTGGAAGACATGTTTCGACCCCCACAATCCTCTTGACGGAAAATACCGATGACCGAGCTCTTGCTACAATGTCTTCAGTTGATATGAAACCTGAAACTCAGTTACCGGGTTCGATGCTATCTCCAAATACAGACACGGCTAAACAAGAGCAAAATTCGACAGATGAGTTGGGTTCGCTTGAAGAGAAGAGCATCTTGAACCGAGCAGGTTCTGATTTATCTCCGCATGGAGTCTTTGTGTCCCCTCTAGACGAAGACGTAGAAAGGAGGCGTCGAAGCTCGCTAGCATCGATCCAAAGACCCCATGGGCCGGCTACGTTGGCATCCCTTGGCCAAGACGCACTTAGGTGGTGTCAAGAGACATTTCCTACGGCTGCGGCTGTTGTTCTTCACTTACCATTCGCACTCGTCCCATTTGCCTTTTGCATGTTTGTCCTGGTTCAGGGATTAGTTACCAAGGGCTGGGTGCCAGTTTTTGCCCATGGATGGGATCACTGGGTAAATAAGACGGGGACGGTTGGCGCTATAGGAGGTATGGGTTTCCTCTCTGTTATTCTTTGCAACGTAAGTTTTTTTTTAATATCTATGTTATGAGAATAGCTCAAGTTTTGGCTCAGACACAAGCTCACATGTATTACAGTTTGCAGGAACGAATATCGGAACCACAATACTATTATGCCGCATCATTCAGAAATGGCAAGATATCCACGAAAGGAGTGGTGTTCCTATCAGCGACCGAACATTTTGGGCAACAGTGTATAGCATGGCTCTCGGCGTCAATTATGGTGCTTTCAGCTCTGCGTTTAGCGCTTCCCTTGCCGGATTACTCTGGCGTGATATTCTGGCCAGAAAACATATTCGCGTGAGGAGTCTGGATTTCGCGCGTGTGAATCTCCCCATTATTTCTATTGCTATGATTGTTGGATGCGCCGTTCTTGTAGGCGAGGTGTATATTATTAGGAAAGACACACCATACCGGATGTAGATGCCCTTACGATATAGATTTTCTGGCTTTCTTTCTTTCTTTTTTTTTTTTGGTTTTCTTTTTGCCCCTTTTTCCTTTTCCTTTTCCTTTTATTCAATTGTTTTTCTCAATGCGGATAGAAAAGATGCTGAACCTAGTAAGGCGTTGGTGGAGGGAATATGATGACTATACGAAGCTATGAATGTCTATATATGATTTGACGAGGCAACATGAAAAGTTCATCTATAGATTTCAACTCACTTTGCCATATATTTAAAGATTAAAGATTCTCAACCATGGATTTGCGTGTGCACACAGAGAAATAAGCTTAACAGATATCTAAACCTAATGAGAAGGACAATTGTTGACTAAGGTAGTTCCATACTATATGTTCAGCCTCGGCCCCGCCATAGCCGAAACTCGGCTTCTGGAATAATCATCATCAGCCATTCAGTGTTTTTTTCTAAGGCGGTTGTGCATTGTATTGTCACGCTTACAAGGTCGTTCAAGATGAATTTATCGGTCAGTGCTGCTCTGCGCCCTGGTGCTGTGCCCTTTCGCTGCTTCATTGCCGCATCACCTTGGCGCTTGATGCCGCGACGCTTCCTAAGCGCAGAACAAAGCGACGCTGAACTCCAAGTGGGCGAGCTACAAGGTGCAAAAATTCGCATTGAGCCTCTCCGAAGAGTTGGTGAAGATGACTCTACGAAGCGTGCAAGACTTTTATGTATGTCTACCACTAACCTATTTTTGCTTTTGTGTGTTTTATTTGCTAACGCGGTCTAAATTAAAAAAAAAAAAAAGATCAATCTCGAAAGCGCGGAATCCTAGAATCAGATCTTCTTCTTTCTACCTTTGCCGCTCAGAATCTACCAACAATGACATCGGAGGAATTAAACCAATATGATCTCTTCCTCGATGAGAACGACTGGGACATTTATTACTGGGCTACTCAGAAAGAGCCTAACTCTACTACGAATCCTTCAGTGACATCTAGTCCTGCCAGTGCTTCTTCAAGCTCTGGATTTGAGAGCGGGAAGGAGGATCAATTGCCCAAAAACCCTCCCAAGGGAGAGTGGGCACAGACGGTTGGGAATTTCAAGCCTGCGTACAGACCGGTGCCGAAACGATGGAAAGATAGTAAGGTTCTGGAGAAGCTGAGGGGCCATGTTAGAAGCAAGAGTGTCAATGGAGGAGAAGGCACAGGCATGGCGTTTATGCCGCCATTGGAGTCTTGATATGAATTGGCATATATACAAAGTACAATACAGAGACCCTATACGCAAATTCCCATGTGGTTGAATCTGTTGACAAGCAGGCAGTGGCCGGAACTAAGAACTGATAGGTTAGGTTATAATCCATGGTAAACCCCGACACTTGTCTCATGGGTTAGGGGGGATTATTATAGAAAAGGTAAGGTATTAACCGGGGGAAACGTTTACAAGGCTGCAGGATTGCTAGTACTTTTCGTCTTTCAATGCCTAAACTCTGTGATAGCAAAGAGAAACAGTTTGCCCTCAAAGCCTGTAGCACAAAGGGACTACATTAGTTCGAACATCATAAGGCACCTCGAATGGATCTCAATAGGTGAGATATGTGGCTAACGGCTACACGAGTTGAGTTCGTGACTCACGTCACCTGCTCTTCACCTACTCTTCATCTACTCGCTATGCAAACGGCGAAACCCAGCGCAAACTACACGTGGCTTTACGAGAAACACGCCAGGTGATCGTCAATGAGTTACTAATTGCTTTCAAAAAAAATTACTTTAGCTTTGTTTACGCCCTGATATTATAAAGTTTGGCTAATCATGACTTGACCCTCTTCATCTTCAACCTATCAACAACAACCCTTGTTTCCATCTTGGCTTCTTTTTAAGTTGTCGAATGACATAATATTTCTCTTCTGCTCCTTCAAACCCTTTTTTTTTTTTTGGTCTTCTGAGAATTACAAACAACAACAGCCGACAGAGACTACCGCGTCACATCATCACTATGGTCGGACTTCAAGACATCCCAAACGAAATCCTCGACCAAATCCTAATAGAGGTGCCAAAAATCTGCGATCTTAATTCTCTTAGTCGCTGCAGCCATGGCCTCTACTGGGCAATCTCCGATGTTTACTTTACCAAAGCTTTTGAGAAGCGGGTAGAATCGAAAGGAGTCGAGCACACGGTTTCATACGTCTTTACGCATGCCGTGAAGCATGACTCGAAAAACTTGATACAATGGTTGGTTTTTCGAGAATATAGTTCACGGCTGAAAGGGTAAGCGTAAATTGGCATTGCTTATTTCAAATTATTCAACCCAAGACTGTATGTAGGCTAACGGGCTGTAGAGTATTTCCCTTGATGAAGGATATCACCTTTCTACTTTACGCGCTTCTTCAAGATGCTCCCAAAGTGGCAACCCAGCTCATCAAGCATGGATCTGATCTGGACGAAGACAATCTTTTATATCCTGATCTCAAGGCTCTTTACCTGGCCGTGGCCAGGCCTCATAGCAATAGGTTTGGAGCGATAGATGGAGCTCTTCGCATCGCGTGTAGCTACGCACTCCCAAGAACAACAGAATTCCTCCTTATTAGAGGAGCCGATGCCAATACTTACAGCGACTTTGGCTTTGCAGCAATTCACATCGCTGTGAGGCGTAGGCTTCCTTGGCCTCAGTTTACACTATTTGCTTGGTTTAATGAGAAAAAGGACTCCGAAAACGCTCTATGGAACGCCAAAATTGTTCAAACTGTCAAAGCGTTACTACGTTTTGGTGCCGACCCCAATCTCCCCGTGCAAACTTCTCGCAATCACCAATGCGATCATAGATGTTGGAAGTCATTAGCATGTACTCCTATGGACCAAAGAGTTCTGCACATTGCGGCTGCTGGAGGTTGCAAGCAGCTTGTATCACTCCTAGTCAAGAACAGGGCAAATTATTTTCAGGCAGATGGTCGGGGAATTCTACCAATCGTCCATGCGATGGCCCAAGGACATGACGAAATCGTGACCTTTCTTTATCACCGTATTCAATACAGGGGTAGAAGGAGAAACTTCAACCCAATTGTTTGCAAGCCGATGGGGAGCACTATGCTTCATATAGCCTGCCGATTTGCATATCATGATATGGTGAGCATCCTTTTGAAAAGTGGCGTTGACGTGAACGTGGTGGATTCTCAGGGTCAGACACCACTACATGAGGCTCTTGGGCAGTGTGCCCCTGATTTAGAGAAGCGCCTCGTCGAAACTCTTTACATTCTTTCGGAGAATGGTGCATCACCAGACGCTGTTGATTGTAACGGTAGGATAGCGAGGGAAATGGGAGAAAGACATAGGTTTTCCCGAGTCCGAGCCTTGTTTGAGTATGCTACTATGGCTAGATATGAATGGCAACGTCTCACTGGAATGGAAAGCGATGAAACGATGAATCAGTAAGCAATGGAGGGCTTCAAATTCTAGCTATATTTACTGAATGATGGCTGACATGTAATCTTAGGGAGAATGATATTGAAACGTGGTTGGAAAAGCATAGAGCTGAATCAAAGCCGAGCAACTGGGGCGTCATGGAACCTGAGCCACATCCGCTACTCCTTCAAGACCCGGCGGCGATGAAGGCTCCCATATGGGTTAAAAACGAAACATTTCCAGAATTGGAAGCTGCAAAATCACAGCATGTGGATACCAAGACTATCCCAAGCAAAGAGAGTTCGATATCGTGTCCGCGAAAGGTCTCCAAATCTAATGAGATGGGTGTGAAGAAGGGAGGACGAAAGAAGAAGTGGACCCCAATGGCATTCCAAAAGGATGTCGTTAAAACAGTTTGATTGTCGTCTTTCCCTATCCCCTTTCCTGTTTACTTGTGCAATCTAGAGGTCTAAATGGATGCTCTCTCTATAACTGAAAGTCTAAGTCTATCTTTTTTGTAAACTAGGATGTTGATACATGAATAGAGCCTTTTCCCCTTTTGCGTGTTTGTTTGTGATACGATGATAGAAAGATAACATCAAGTTTATATTAGATCTTACCTTGTTTTTAAAAATTGAAATCAAGCATAGCCATAATTCTTTTAGAAGAGAACCTTGGGCCCCCAGCCTGCTGCTACACCTCGAGCAATATAAAGCGTAACGACGGTTGCCGCGTAAAAAACTCCTGCAAATATGATGACGCCGCTGTAGGAGCCACCATCTGCTCGCAAAATGGCACCTGCGATAGGAAGACCGATGAGAACTCCGAAGCTCGCGATAAAAAAGGCCGTACCGGTTCGCTTCCCAATGTCTTCAATCTTGCACACTCGACTAATACAGACTGGAGTAATACTAATTGCAGCGCCGGACCAGAAACCATATAGAACTGTGAAGGAGATGATGGCGGCTTCATTAGTACCCGCGGTGTACCACAGCGCGAATATCAGGGCTGCACAAGTAGTAGATGTGACAGCCAGTACGTTGAAGGCACCAAAGCGATCAGCGGCAAAGCCAGGCAAAGCACGGCCAGGGATCGCGCCGACATTGACAAGGGCATTAAGGAGATATGCTCGTTGAGTTGGCATACCTGCGTGGATGGCATAGGAAGAGATGTAAGTATAGGGGATAAAGACAGCAAACTCAACGAGGAAGACGGCGAGGGTAGTGAAAGCATATTTGGGGTCACCAAGAGCCTTGAAATCGATGGCACTGCCAATATGGCAGCTGGTGCTCTTGTTGTGGGGGAGTCGCTTCTTCATCAGGCAGACTGCTAGACCGCCCATAGCGAGGCAAATAAAGGCAATGATACGGGTTGCCCAGGGGAAGCCAACGCGAGGAGTGAGGTAGAGGATGATAAGGGGGAACATGATGCCACCGAGGCCACCGGCAGTACAAGCGATGCCGGTGGCGAGAGCACGGCGCTTGTCGAAGTAGTGGCCAATGATGGCGATGGCAGGATTGAAGAGGAGGGAGGCGGAGGCGCCGCCGAGAAGACCGAAGCAGAGAAAGAATTGGTAGAATTCTAATAACATGTGTGTGAGTATGAGAGATGATGGATGAGTAGGTGAGAGTATACCGACTGACCTTTGCATAGCCCAATCAGCATCATGGAAATGACAATGCCAATACTTCCCGGGATAATGAGAAGTCTCACATCATATGCATCAAAAATAGGGCCTAGTGAAATAAATTGATCCCGTTAGTAAGAAGTTTCATTCCAATCCACTTATACAATGTTCTTCTGCCTTGCCGGTTTCACTTCACGGGGTGCATATGCATCCAAGCATATTACATGAGATGAAAGAAAGAAAGAAAGAAAGAAAGAAAGGAAAAGCATATTTCTTACCAACTTGTGCTCCGCAAAAGTACAGAAAAAAGGCATAGCTGCTCAGAATCCAACCAATTGTTGACTCAGGCAGCGCTCGCAACTCGTTCTCTGATAACCTTGCCTGCAACACGGCCATGGTGTTGAGCAGTCCCATGGAAGGGATCATGCAGGCCCAGGAGCCAAGGACGACGAGCCATGCTTGGAGGCCACCATCTGGGTATGTGGTTATTGAGAGGTCATCTGTAGTGAGGGCTGTTTTATACAGATGATATAGGTAGTAGTTAGCCTTAGCTAGACCCAACCAATGTATAGATTATGGAGCACCGAAATAGTTCAAGTTGAGATTTGGGGTAATACAGAGAGAGACGAACCAACTGTTGCCATTCTGGGGTATAGGCTTGCTTATATATAAATATAAATATAACCTAAGTGTGGGAATACCTGCAATTCTACGCGCATTAGACAAAGGGAAATTCGACTATAGAATTCACAACAGAGGCTCCCGATTTTAATTGTTTATTTGAAGAGGATATCTGAGGGGATTTGACTTTTATGAAGATTATTTAAGACTAAAAAAGTTTTATGGATTTAGACTATCGGTGAAGTGCTAAGCTGAGATGAGAGAGAAGTGGATTAAGCTGTCACTTGTGAGTTCAAGTTCACGCACGCCCCTTATAGCAGCGTAAAGGTGTCTTTGTTAAATATTGGAACTTGTGTGAATTTCTGTTTCAACAACATATATTGATAAACCTTTATATATCAAAACAATATAATTGTTATTATGTCGTTTATAGCTATTACTTTGTATACCGTGAAAGCCGTATTGAGGGTTCTGTCTGACTGGGGGCTCGTAAATTTTTCTCACTATTCCATGGGACCCATTGCGGAAATCGCCGGCCTCAGAAGTTATGACTAAAAGAAATGCATCGGAGGGGGCCACAAAAGGGATTTTTATTGATTTGCATTATTTTTGTGTTCTTTTTCTATTTCATTAAGATGTCGATGTTTATTTTGCTTACTTTGTTTGTTATAAAAGTTCATGATCGCTGTTGATTTGTCTTTGCCTGGTTTAACATTTGGTGACCTTGTTGTTGTAGTGCCTGAATTGGTTGTTCAGTATGTTAATGGTTTGAGTGATCTAAATAACTTCAAACTCTTCTTTTAGAATCTTGTATTGGCGTATGTATCTTATATACAATGCAGTCAACGTCAAAGCTAAAATACTTGAGCGCCTCTAGGCCTGGAAGACTATTTCTGAGTCGCCTCACGTTGATGCCCGTCAGCGTACCTTTCCAATCGATTTAATGCGAATGGCTCTAAGACAATAGCTGGTATCTCGCGATGGCTTTGTGAAGTGTTTTTTATTAGATTCCATAGACTGACTCTCAAAAAGTCTCTAGTATAGGGAGTTAGCTTATAGAGGATGGACGTCCTTTATGTCTTGTAGTTTGCATCATACGATTACATAAAGGTTAGCGAAAGCTATATATATATATATATATATGTATGTGTGTGTGCGCGCGTATTATAGCAAAATCACTTACATGCTTGATTCTTCTTTGCTATCCTTAATCACGTATATAGATGGTGAAAGGTCTGATGTTCCTACCATGAAAGATGGTGACAAGCTGTAGGATCACCTCATCTCCAACCATGATATATGTCGCCTCTGTCGTAGCACGAATGCATCCATAAGCAACGCTCCTTAACACATCGGCGCCTGTAGACACTTCCGAAGCTGGCTTGGCGAACTTCACTGCATCTGCTAAAGCTTGTCAATCATCTCAAAGTGGCAAAGTAGTCATATAATGGTTGATCGGCTCCAAGCAGTAGACATATGGCAAAATGCTAAGAGTGGATATAGACTAAAAGCTTATATGATAATATGAAACTCTGTGCACTATGAAACAGATAAGTCTATTTTAAATGAATGAGCAGCCCCTTTTTTAAAAAATAATAATAATAATAAATAGCATAAAGCAATAAATGCATTCAACCTCTGCGAGAAACATATTCTGTTCTAAACAATAATCTCTCTGGATCCTGGAATGAGGAATTTGAACTTGTCCTCTACGCCCTCCCTTTTTAACACCTCTTCTATAGCATCTTTTCCTTCCTTGAACAAACTCCATCCTTCAAAATGTAGTGGTATAACGATATCCGGCTTAATATCGTGCATAAGCCGCACAGCCTGCTCACCATCCATCGTAATCTGAAGCATACCTCCACTAGGTTTCGGAACCGTAGCCTTACCGAGGTTAAACAAGGCAACAGAGACATGAAATCGGTCCTTAATCTTGGCAAGCTCCTCAATGTAGACAGTATCGCCTGAGAAATACACCGCATTAGGCTTTCCATCAGACATTCCAAAGTGCTCTGCTGTGATGATGAAACCAAGGCATTCACCACCAGGGAGATGCTGGCAAGGCGTTGCAGTGATTTCGTACCGCGGCCCGCCACCAATCTGAAAGCTAACTGTTTCCCATGGCTTCATCCCACGCACAGCTTTACGTGGAGCGAGGTTGCGAGCACCATCCATGGTAGTAAAGACGTGGCGGCCATTGAGAAGCTGGCGCCCCAAATCGTCAAGGTTATCTTTGTGGTCTTCGTGACTAAGAAGAATGAGATCGATAGGGGGCAGATCTTCGAGGCCAAGCGGCGGTTGATACGAATTGACCAGTTTAGCGCCTGATTTGCCGATCCACTCGGTACCCTCCGGGGAGAAGTATGGATCAGTAAGGATGGTGAGGTTATCGAGCTCGATTATGGCGGTTGCCGTACCAATGTAGGTAACGTGAACGGAGGAATTAATCTTTGTGATGGCCATTTCTTCAAGATGAACTTGGATTCTATGAATTGCTCCGGGAATTTGGCTGCGATAACCTATCTTTAAATAAATTGGAATATATATCAAGCTTCGAATCCTACAATAGTAATACTAACACTCAACCAAATATTGATGAGGATATGAGTAGTATAGTGTACGAAAAGAAATTCTTTTAATCTTTCACCTTCCTTCCTCTAATCTGGATCATTACCTCTTTATAGGCAATGGTATGTAAGAGGTGTTTACTAATTCTTGCTGCATGGTGCGCAGTCGCTCTAGCTATCCGCCGACTTCCGGCAGCTTAACAACCATTGTTATTCCCAATTTGGTCATTTGATATATATGATTATGGCAGCAAGATTGTTGAATACGCGGATAGATGCTTATAATTTAATATAAGCTGGATTTGTAAACTGGGAACTGAAATGGTTGTTTCCTAGTTAGGTTATATAACCCAGCCCCATTTATATATGATTCGGACTATACGTGTATAGCTCTTCTATGCGCAGCTGTGCTGTGATAACAAATCACTTTCTTATTTCACCAGTAAGGAACTGAGTCTTACCAAAACTAAAGCTCTAGTCCTCCTTAGTGTTGAGGGATATGAAAATTAGCAGATCATCCCCTTCAAGCTGCAAGCCTTCTCCAAAAGCCGAGGCCGGTATTAAGTAAATTATTTCCCACGGCTCGCGACGGTTGTAAATACACCAAAGGATAGCTTTACGACTTGTTAAAATATGTACTCTGTAGGTAGTATAAATATAATATATCTATCCCTCTCGGGAGCGTCAAATGTATTAACTAAGACTTGTTAGATCATATCTCCCGTCTTCCTTAACTATTCAGGACTTCTACACCCCTTGATGACGTTAGTCTCAGCAAAAAGCATGATTGATAGCAAGGTGGCATATTCTAGATATATCCGTGCCCTGAATATCTGTCTTCCAGATATCGCTTATTTCGCTACGACGGCTATCTAAGCGACATAAGCGAAGCTCTTCCCCGGCATAATCGGCACCTATTGATAGAGATTCCTTTTCTCAGTGTTTACTATTATAACATGGAGAAGCATGCCTCTACCGAACGAAGCTGCTTTGTATGGTGCTAATTTCTTGCGGACGATGTCTGCGGTGCCATTGGTAACCATATTTATCGTGTAAGTATCAACAATTAGATACAAAAATGCCAAAGAGTAGTTCAGCTTAATGCGTTATACAATACACAAAACTCCTCTACTACATTAAATAGTAGCAGCAGACCTTATTAAAATTGTATATTCGTCCTTCGTGACGACCCCCAATAAATAGGACCAGAAAATTGATACGGATAGTGGTAAATCGCGAGCAGCTCGGTCCCAAACTCGAATACAGCAAGATACCTAGAGTATGTGCATAATATTGAGATTCCATCTTAGGTGATCTTTATTTCTGATTCAAATTTGTATAAAAATATCTCTAGAGTCAAACATCAATAATGCTTTTATATTTTTACTTCATTCATAGTATATAGATATTTATAGAATATTAAATTAAATCCTATCCTTATAAATAAAGAAACCTAACTTAAAGAGAATTGCAGGGACTCATCACGCTATATATATATATCATATCTCTAAGTATATAGGATAGAAAAAGTATAATGTCAATAAAGTATAAGCCAGGATGGTTTGTTATTTTGTTCATGGGCAGCTATACCATTGTAAAAGATTATGTTTCATTCAGCAAACGCTTTTCATTAAACTATAGAATTTTCGTGAACTCCTTATCACTTCTAGTTTAGAGCACACGACTCATGGTAAGGCAGGTCGCTAAATTATTCGCTAAGAGAGCTTCTATATGGGTTTTACATTGTCGTCTGGGTTAAGCCTGACTCGGATAGAAGTCAGTGAACGGTGGGGTGACGGACCTCCCACATGAGTACCTGGACTCCAAGGAATCTGTGACGAACAGGATTTATTATATCCAAAATAGTGATAAGACAAAGCTCCAAGAGCTATGCAGAAAAAAATATAGGCTTCTAGGAGAGAAGTATATCGAAGTCACCCAGAACAGACGTCTTGCTGGATCGAATGATCATTGTAACTTGCTTGGTATTATATCAAAGACTAATAAATTTGCTCAGTTAATCATGACAATGATGGGTAATCATAAATGTATAGAACAGCTCAAGACTTGTATTCACTGTAGCAAAGATATCAGCAATTTTCTTCCTAAATTCCAAGTTTAAAGTTAAATCCCCAGCATTCTAACGAAGCTATATGCTTATGACTTGTTTATCAACAGATGCTACAGAGTATTAGACCGTTGTGGCTCTAAAGAATTCACCAGTTGCTTCTCACCTTGATAAATCAATATTGCCAGGGGGTTCAGATGTTCCCCAGTGTCAAATTGGGAGTATTTGCAACCGCAGGCAAAATTACTGTTAGATAGAAAATTAATTGTTGGATGACTTCGCATGCCCTTTTGGTGAGCACTCCCGGGTAGGCTAGCAACTTGACACACTGAGTGCTTCCTGGACCTCTGGGGATGACCGAATATGGCAAAAGAAAGTTGTTTTAGAAACAAATTTGTCATATCATACGGAGTATAAGAGATCATATTATATAAAGGTGATTTCTCCTAAGCAGTTGATCTGATCTATATGGAGGTGCCTTATCTAATGTGCACAAACATTGCTATCCTGCTAGTTAATGCTCTAACAACGTATTTCTTTTTTTTGAAGCCATTCCTAAATGCGACAATTCGAGAACCACCTAGCCTATCATCTAACCGTTTGATTCTTCTTCCGTTCTCCTCATATACTTAGCTAGGATAGCTGTATATTAGATTACATACATGAACATACATATGTAGCTAAAATCGGGCATTTTCTTATTAACGCTAGAGCTACTAGCTACTGTAGGTATGTACAAGTAAGCTCTACAAGTACTACTCCATAGACCGGCTAATATTGAAATGAAATTCTAATAATCTCATTTACACAAGCGTAATTTCATTCTACATAGCTATCAATTAGGCATGGAGTACGGAGTATAAAGTAGATCGGCAGCACAACGTTTTCAGCTCTCTCTCACTACTCCATAGAGCATTTCTTTTGTTGTGTATCACAGCAAAGCCTATGGAGTTCTTTGTCTCACCACAGTCGCATAATGCTGGTCAGATCCCCAAGGGGGGGTGAGGGAGGGGCTATTGATGCATTTCTATTGTTTCTTGAATATAGCACCCATCTATAGCCGTGTCTCGAGGATCTGGATCGTTTATTGGCAATTTAGCTTCGTGTTGGCTACAAAAGCATCATATTGTGATCAAATATTACGTCTCCGTGCTTGAGCACTACTTGTATTAGTGGCAGTAGGGTATTTCAGGCATTCGGAGCTATTGATCAATTAAACGCCCGGAATGGGGTTAAT
>JACBYL010000642.1:0-32963 GCA_015266385.1 Trichoderma oligosporum | reverse complement strand
CCCCCCTGGCGCCTTGTCTTCTGCATGAAGCGAAGGCTTCCAAGGGCCTCTTTCCGTGGCAGATATTGGCCTGCGCTAGCTGTGCTCTTTGTGTTAACTGGTGGCTTTCTTCTTTAATCTTTCATCCCCGTCTTCCTGCTCCTTGTTATTGTGTCGAGCGAGGGGTTCAGGTTCAGTAAGCTGTCTCGGGCCTCTCTTCTCCAACTTCCAGCCAAATCAGCCTTCTTGTCCGTGCAGCAGTCACTCGTTCATCTAGGTTGTGTTTCGCCTTCGCTCTTTTTCTTCGTCTTCATTCTCTTCCAGTCGCTCTTGGTCACATCTCTTGAATGAGACATGCAACCAATTGCTTTTCGCTGATCCAACTTTCGATATTTACGCCTGTCCTTTCTGTCTGCACTTTGTCATGTATTCTAAATCTATGCTCGCGGTCACCCACCTTCGATAATCTCTTTATTCGAAAAAAAAAAAAAAACAAAAAAAAAAAAAAAAAGAGACTCAGCCTCTCAGAGGCCTAGCCTCCACAGCCACAAAACACAACACAGCATGGCACCAAAGAGGCGAAAAGGTCGGAGGGGAGCGCGTCAGCGAGTGCCGCAAAGGACATCTCCCAATGATTCTCATACGTCACACAGCGTGATGCTGTCTATCGACGGAGCTCATAGCGTCGTAACTGCAAGCGACGTTCCTCCAACCGCGATGACTAGCTTGGTAAGCACGGAGGAGGAAGAAGAAGAAGAGGAGGAGGAGGAAGAGATGGGTGGCAACGCTGCTATTCAAGACATAGACGACCTTGACGGCGAAGACGAGTTCGAGATAGCCTCCCTTTACCCTGCCAGTCAGTTTCCCCGCGCAATGAGTACATACAGGGCAGGTGGCCATTTTGTCACGGGGAATTCGCAGGCAATGACTACCGATTTGTAAGTGGCAGTTGGGTCTTTTACCTTGAATAGATGTGTAGTGGGGGTACGACAACCGCTAATCAGTCGTACGCAGAGCATCAACTCGATCTCTGTGGACCATGGATCTCGACTATCGTGAAATCCATGGTCGCAGATACTGTCGCGAGTATTTCATGCCAAACGATGAGCTCGAGCAACTGCGTCTAACCTTACTGCACCAAATTTGCTTGTTCATCCTCGATGATGAGCTGACTCTTGTGCCACTTGAAGAGCCGACTCATATTCTTGACGTTGGCACCGGCACTGGCGAATGGGCCATTAGGCTTGCTGAAATGTATCCAGAGTGCGAGGTTGTTGGTACCGACATATCTGCTATTGCTGAAACTGAGAGTGTCCCTATCAATGTCTTTTTTGAAATCGAGGATGCTGAAGATTGGGATCGACCTCCGGACCACTACGATATGATCCATATGCGTTGGCTTGGGGGCTCATTCCGAGACTGGGGTTTCATATACGACTGCGCTTACTACTCGCTTAAGCCGGGCGGCTGGATAGAGGTTCTCGACTTTGATACGTTTGAAGATCTTGACGTTTACTTTTCAAATTTTCCGCCTGAATCACCCATACATTCCTTGTTTAGGGATGTGAGCAAGGCTGCGGAGTTATCAGGGAGGAGAAAAGCGATGACCTATTTGGATGCTCCTTTTTTCATGGACGCGGGATTTGTGGACATTAGGATGATGGAATACTCTCTTCCGATCCTCTTTAGTGAAGATTCCATCGACAAGATTTGGTTAATGACTATTATAGATGGCCTTGAGGCCATGGCATTGCGTCTTCTTACCGAGTACATGGATTGGGACCCTGATGTGTGTAAAGCTACCTGCGAACAAGTGGCCAGGGAACTGGCTAATCTGACGAAAGATCCTGTGGCGGCAAATAATCTTGTCGTTAAGCTTCGGATCATCATAGCACGAAAGCCTCTCCAGGCACCCAGATCAAATGCTGCTTGGCCGGCGGCAGAGCCTTTATCCTTGCGGCCTCGAAGAGAGGGAGGAACCCCCCGGTCTGAGTCAAGGCAAGATGAAATGCATACCGAACTTGATCATCATAGAGACGGTACAACGAATGGCGCACACTAAATATTGGCAAATGCGAGAAATTCGACCAAAAAGGAAAGAAAAAGAAATAACAAACAAGGAGAAAAAAAAAAGAGAACATCTTAAAAAGGAAAGAAGAAGAAGAAGAAGAAGAAGAAGAAGAAGAAGAAGAAGAAGAAGAAGAAGAAGAAGAAGAAGAAGAAGAAGAAGAAGAAGAAGAAGAAGAAGAAGAAGAAGAAGAAGAAGAAGAAGAAGAAGAAGAAGAAGAAGAAGAAGAAGAAGAAGAAGAAGAAGAAGAAGAAGAAGAAGAAGAAGAAGAAGAAGAAGAAGAAGAAGAAGAAGAAGAAGAAGAAGAAGAAGAAGAAGAAGAAGAAGAAGAAGAAGAAGAAGAAGAAGAAGAAGAAGAAGAAGAAGAAGAAGAAGAAGAAGAAGAAGAAGAAGAAGAAGAAGAAGAAGAAGAAGAAGAAGAAGAAGAAGAAGAAGAAGAAGAAGAAGAAGAAGAAGAAGAAGAAGAAGAAGAAGAAGAAGAAGAAGAAGAAGAAGAAGAAGAAGAAGAAGAAGAAGAAGAAGAAGAAGAAGAAGAAGAAGAAGAAGAAGAAGAAGAAGAAGAAGAAGAAGAAGAAGAAGAAGAAGAAGAAGAAGAAGAAGAAGAAGAAGAAGAAGAAGAAGAAGAAGAAGAAGAAGAAGAAGAAGAAGAAGAAGAAGAAGAAGAAGAAGAAGAAGAAGAAGAAGAAGAAGAAGAAGAAGAAGAAGAAGAAGAAGAAGAAGAAGAAGAAGAAGAAGAAGAAGAAGAAGAAGAAGAAGAAGAAGAAGAAGAAGAAGAAGAAGAAGAAGAAGAAGAAGAAGAAGAAGAAGAAGAAGAAGAAGAAGAAGAAGAAGAAGAAGAAGAAGAAGAAGAAGAAGAAGAAGAAGAAGAATCATAGGCTGTTTTCCAGATTGGGAAAATTCCAACTACTGGTCTAAATTGAACGGTCGACCCTCGCCGTTCCCTCCCTATGCCCACTCGGGCCCCCTATCTGTTCCAAGCGCAACACATCACTTCTGATAGAAGCTGCTATGCCATTTGATTTTAATCTCTCTCAGAATTGTTCTTGCGATATTTGGACTTGGCGGGCTCATATCAGCTCGGATTAGGTCTTTGATTGCCGTTCCCATGTTGTTACATGGATGGTCAACATATTTGGGATATGCAGCGATATAATGCCACATGCAATGACGATATTAACGAACACGACGAACTTGACCGCAAGCAAGCGCATTTGAATGCTCGTTTCCATTTGATTGAATTTTTATTTTTTCGGTGTCATGGAACCTCGATTCTTGAAACTCCAATGGCATTGGTTGGATACCAAAATAGAGCCCCCTTTTTATTGTGTAATTCCTTGTTGAGATCTCCAAGTGCTTGCATTTGTATATACGTTTTTGATGGAGAATGGAGTTGCTAGGGAACTAGCAGCTGGTATTTCCAAGTTCCATCTGGCACCTAGTGTAGTGGTTTAGGTCCATAAACAAACCTACAAGTTTATGAGGTTTTTGATGTTTTTGGTAAGAGGAGGAATGAAGGTGATAGTTGATGGAAGGGGGTTATAGAGAATTAAAAAAAGAATTTTGCTATATCATGGGTTACCAACCAGATATAAAGAGAACGAGAGATGCCTACCTCTTTGTATCCTAGGTTGTGGGTGTATGAAGAAATAAAGGTAAAGGCGCTGAAATACAACGAACCTGGCAGACCATGTATGCGAATAATTCACAGGATATTCGTCGTGCAATCCTATTACTTTACATTGTACTGTTCTAGTCAGAAATGAATAATAGGAGGTGGACAGGTAATAGTAGACTGATTAAAATAAGTGCCTGTAACTCTCTATTTATCACATTAGTTGAGTTCTTAATATTAATTGGATGAGGCTACAACTTACTTACTACTACTAGGTTAGGTAAGTAGCTTCCAAGCTCCGCCACCACCGCCACTAGCAAATCAGCTCCAGCACCGCCAAGGCTGCCCAAAAGACCGTCACTGACGCAGCCCTGATCTTTAAGCTTCAACCAAAGCTTCTTCCCCTCAAACCTCGCAATCTGCCGTGCCACCGCCGAATCGATTTGCTGCTTGCGAGGGCAATCTGCGCTGACATCTACATCTACATCTACATCCACATCTACACTTGCTTCTTGTCGCTAATCCCGTCCGCGCGAGCATGTCTGCTTGAGAAGTCCGATGCCATGTCGCTCGATCCCCACGACGGATTTGTTGCCGCCGATGCTGCCGCGGATTTGGAGAATGGCGGCGACCTGCCCATATTCACAATTGAGCGGGTTCAGCTGCAATTCTCTATAGCAGCTGATTTCGCCGCTGCGCAGGTTGCCAACAATGTCATCATCCTAGCCTTGTCAAATGGGCGGATTCTACGAATCGACTTAAACCGACCTGAGGATATTGATGGTGAGCTCACACTTTGGATTGAGGCAGACGTGGAAAAGAGAAATGGTAAACCAGTTCTGGGGGGGCTAATCTGATTCTGGCTTGATGTAGACATTGATCTACCGAAGAAACCATCCGAGATCGGTATTATACGACGCATGTTCCTCGATCCTACTGCATCGCATCTGTTGGTGTGCACATCGCTTGGCGAGAACTATTACCTGCATTCGCAATCGAAGCAACCCAGAGCTTTGGGGAGATTGCGCGGTGTCTTGATTGAGAGCATAGCTTGGAACCCATCCCTACCAACTGCCTCTACGAGAGAGATCCTTATCGGCGCCACAGATGGCAACATCTACGAAGCTTTCATAGAAACGTCCAACGAGTTTTACAAGAAGGAAGTAAAGCATCTTAAAAATCTGCATAAACTCCCCGATGGACCCATCACCGGTCTCTGGGTAGATAATCTGCATGGCAAGACGGACTTGCGCAGGGTTATGATTGCTACGCAGAGCAGGCTGTTCCACCTCGTTGGCAGGATTAGCCATGGTTATGACGGCAGTGGCTCAATCTATACGAGGATGTTTGAGACGGAGCAACCTGTCATACATGAGCTTTCAAGGGTCACTTCAGGAGCGAGCTCCACCTTTGTTGTATCTCCTGATCCACCCAACACCAGTCCTCATGACGACAATGTGCCGGATCGAGCATATGCTTGGCTATCGTCCCATGGCGTCTATCATGGTAGGCTGTTGAACTCACCAACAGACACTAACCTGGGATCCAAGATTTTTGCCGAATCCAAGATGCTTCCTAGGGCTCAAATTGTCACTCAAGGATCGGGAGGCAAGCGGAAGCCGTCTACCGAAACAATTGATGCTATTGCCCTTACTCAGTGGCACATTGTTAATCTAGTTGGTGGTCGTGTCATCACAACCAATCGCCTGACCGGGGAGCTGGTATCGGAACATGATGTTCTTTCTGCCGGCCAGAAGCCCATCGGTTTTTCAGTAGATACGCAAAAGAATACTTTTTGGCTATTCACGTCCGAAGAGATCTTTGAAATTGTAGTGCGGGATGAGGATAGAAACATCTGGAAGATTATGATGGAAACGCAGCAATTTGAGCCAGCCCTTCAACAGGCAAGGTCACAAATTCAGAAAGAGACTGTTTCGGCTTCCTACGGAGACTATCTCTCTGCCAAAGGCCACTGGGGCGAAGCTGCCATGGTGTACGGCCGGAGCAATAAGCCTTTTGAGGAAATTGCCCTTAAGCTCATTGACAACAACCAACCCGACGCGCTGCGTACCTTTTTACTTACCAAATTAGCTATAACAAAGAAGTCTGCCGTCATGCAAAGGATAATGATTGCGAGCTGGTTGGTCGAAATCTTCATGGCCAAACTAAACTCTCTTGACGATGCCATCATTACCCAAGCTGAACTCGTGGAAAAGCTGAATTCTACCGATTCAAGGAAACTAATGGACTCGGCGAAGAAGGAATTCCAGGAATTCGTCACCAAGTACAAAAGTGATCTCGATCAGAAGACAGTATACGATGTGATAAGTAGCCATGGTAGGGAAGAGGAGCTTCTCTACTTTGCTAATGCTATCAACGACTACAACTATGTCCTATCATACTGGGTACAACGAGAGAGATGGGCGGAAGCGCTCAACGTCTTGAAGAAGCAGACAGATCCCGAGGTTTTTTATCGATACAGCACCGTACTAATGACGCATGTAGCGCAAGATACCGTGGACATTTTAATGAGACATTCTGACCTTAGCGCGCGAAGACTGATCCCAGCCTTATTAGAATACAATCGCAATTTCTTTATTGGTGAAGCGACAGCTCAAAATCAGGCTATAAGGTATCTCAACTACGTGGTATATCAACTTAATTCCAAGGATGCGGCGGTTCATAACACGCTCGTGTCCATCTATGCATCTCACCCTTCCAAAGATGAGTCGGGGCTGCTTTCCTATCTACAGGCGCAGGGGGATGAACCTCGATATGATTCCGATTTCGCCCTGCGACAATGTATCCACCACCATCGAACTCTATCCTGTGTTCATATATACACAAGCATGGAGCAATACCTTCAGGCAGTTGATCTAGCACTCTCCCACAATGAAGTTGAACTGGCCGCAGTTATTGCCGACAGGCCCATGTCAAACCCTCAGCTGCGCAAAAGGTTGTGGCTGGCTGTGGCTAGGAGGGTTATTTCTCAGTCCGATGGCATCAAAACGGCAATCGAATTTCTCAAGAGGTGTGACTTGCTCAGGATTGAGGATCTCATTCCATTCTTTCCCGACTTTGTAGTCATCGATGACTTCAAGGAGGAAATCTGCGAAGCACTGGAGGATTATAGCCGAAATATTGACAATTTGAAGAAGGAAATGGATGAGTCTTCACAGACAGCTACGAACATTAAGTTGGACATTGCCGCTCTGGATCATAGATATGCTATTGTGGAGCCTGGTGAAAAGTGCTATGTGTGCGGATTGCCACTGTTGAGTAGGCAATTCTTCGTCTTTCCATGCCAACATTCATTCCATTCGGATTGCATGGGGCGGAAAGTATTGGAACAGGCCGGAGTGGCCAAGTCCAACAGAATCAAGGAGCTTCAGGTGCAAATTCACAAAGGCCTCGTGAGTGGCACGCAGCGAGAGGCCGTTGTCGCTGAGCTCGATGCCTTAGTAGCGTCGGCGTGGTAAGACTCTTGACACATAACACCTTTTTGGATGCGTATAATAACTGATCCCATTATAGTATACTCTGTAGCGACTTTGCCATCAAGAGGATAGACGAGCCTTTCATTACGAGGGATGATAATCCTGATGAGTGGGCATTGTGAAGGTGGGAATGCCGTAATCGAAGCGGGAATTATAGAACATAAGATACCCCCTCCCTTGACTACTCTACAATTTAGCGCTGAATATACTTTGCATGTGATATGGGTAATCTATTAATGTTTGCAAATTATTCTTTCTCTGTAGGCTTATGTTGGCTAGATTTAGACCTATATTATTCTTTATTTAAAGATTCATCTCTGTGGATAGCTACCTGGTATAAAGGCCGGCAACATTTGGCGGCATCTTTTTGTCTTAGTTTTTATCATGTGCTACTGAGTTCATTATGATAGTATATACCTTAAAGCGGTAAAGCTGGGGGAGCTGGAAAGAGTTTTGTGGGATAAGATTTCTTGTAAGACTTTAGAATCGAAGTCTGTAATAGGGTCTTGGAGTATATTCGTCCTTCAAAAATGTTAAGTGGCTTATGTGGTATTGAGCTCTTAGGCGTCAAAAGATTTTCATTGATATAACTATATACAAGAATGGTTACATATATACAAGAACTTTTTTGTTGATAAAACACAGCATGCAATCAAAAAGAAGAAGAAGAAGAAAAAGCTATTTACATGATTGCTTCATGCACAGCAGTGGATAAAAGGAATTTGTACAACAGCATCTAGCGATATATATACACAGTTGCTAGCTGCTTAAGCAGTGTAGACAAGGCCAGTTCCGTACTGGATGTTTTGAACGGACACACCAGTGGGGGTGTGAGGGACGCCGAGCTGGTGAGGGCAGCTGGGCTGGTTGCTCACATCGAGGTTGAAGGTGCAGTGTTCGTCATAACCAAAGTGGCATACGGGGTCGAGGATGTTGATGAACTCGTAGTTCTTGGCAACCCAAGAGTTGGGTTTTTCAAGACAGCTGGCCACGAAGTTGACGCTGTTGGCAGCACTGAGAGGCAGCTTGCCGTTGTGGAGGAGATCGTTGCACTGGCTCATGTCAACGTATTGCCATGACATGCTGACACCGCCACCCTGCTGGGGGTCAACGGTAGCAGACTCGCCGAAGACAAGCTGGTTCCAGGCATCGTAGGAGATGTCAAAGGCACCGCCAGAAGAATCAATCTTGAGAACGTTGAGGCTGCGGCCCTTGTAGGTGAGCTGGACGCAGATGTTGTTGCAGTCGACGGCGCCGGGCCAGTAGGCGACGCGATTTGTGTTGATGTGGCAGCCGAGAGCACCAACGGCAGAAGAATACTATCGACAATGAGTTTTGGCTTTTGGCTTATATTGAAAAAAGGGCCCTTTGTAAAAGGTCAGTACCTGTTCATGTGGTGTAACGGAATGGGTGCCTGAACGAGGGAGGATGGAGGCCGAGACGGAGGCAGCAGCAGCAGCAGCAGCAGCAGCAGCAAGGAGACCGAGAGAGCTAAAGGAAGGCATCTTGGATGATTGAATTTAATTTATTTAGAAAAGGAGAATGTTAAAACAATTAAGCTTTTTTGGTATGTCAAAAAAAAAAAAAAAGGAGTGAAGGAAGTTGGATACTTCGTTCGAAAGGAGCGTGGAGCTGTCTGGTTGCTTTTTGCTGAAGATTTTCTCAAGGCATTATCATCGACTGAAGGGGACGAGGAGCTCGACTTTTTATGCTTCCCAGAACTTGCAAGGAACTGGGCCGGAGAACGAAAACAGAGTCCCTCTGTAGTCTAATCTGTAATAGTATTATGGAGTTGGTGTTTTAGCGCTCACTAACCAAGGTATCAACAATGTCGACGAGATGGGAGGCCGGGCGTCTGATAGCCTCTGCTTGGCAGGTCAAAGACGGGCCGAACGAACGCTCTCTCGTCATCGGAGATTTACTGCTTTGGCTGTAGTGACGAGGTGAGAGAATACTGAGCTTAGTATTATTGGAATGTAATGCTAGCTCTTCAAGAAGGCTACAATGTAAAATGCTCCCTACTAAAGGTCTAGGAATATGATTTTCTTCATCAAAATCGTCACCCTATGGCAAAGTTTAACATACACGCATGGCACCCCTATGTATTCTCATCGTGTCTGTCCAAACATTTCCCTTGAGGTCGGTAGATGGAACCAAGTGCCGCCAGAGGGTAAGAGATGGGTCCTTGTCCAGAAATGGCCTCCTGCCTATTTAGGTTAATGGCATGCCAGGCACGGCGATGCTATTGGATCGTTTGACTGTTGTAGCAACTGGAGCACCAATCCTGAGTTAAATGATGCGATTTATAATGCAAATTTTCTTTACACGTGGGTGTATGTCAGGTACTTGGGAATGATTGTTAATAATTAATTTGAGAGTTTCCTGATTTGTGAGAGTGAAATGTTTACTATTTATTGTGGGAGGCAAGGTTTAGAGAGATTGATGCTAATTTGTGCTGGTGGACCGACTCAGCTGTATCATGTCATTCGACTAGGCGCTTCGAAAATCTTGTAATCAAAGCTAATCGCTAAGAGGTAGGAACTTGAATCTGCCGATCATGTCTCGTAGGGCGCACCGACCGCTTCAAGAAGGCAGAGAGTACTTTGAAATTGGTAGTAGTAGGAGTAGTTATACTCAGTCCGTACTTTGTATTTTGGTACCATTTCCTCTAAGAGCTATACCAGAGAGTGATTAAAACAGGCTGTAATATTTACCTTTTTTTTTTTTCTTTTGACCCTGTTTCTCTTCCTCTCTTCTCGTTTTGGTTCATACAAGCAACCTACGAGGGATTTTTCCGAGCTTCGGAAGCGCTTTGGATTAAACATGAGATGTTGAGGGTGAGCCAGGGACCATGATGTAGCTATTTTGGTGTAAGCGTAACATGGTTAATATGATATATGCTGGATCCAGCAATGCGCCTTGCCTATTAACTACCTCTTTAGGGCAGCGTTTGTTACCTGTAGCTCCTCTGGGCTGTCGGCATAGCCGGGGCGGGCCGGTGCAATTACGACGATCTAGCAGAGTTTTTCTTCTCCATCGGTTATACTATTGTCTAAATAGACTGATTATCGCCAGTTACCGCATCGATTTAGGAAGCTGGCCGCAATTTGAGGTCTTGTAGTAGCAGTGGTGACAGTACGACAACGATGGGTGGTTTTTGCAACTCAACAAATGATCCCATGTAACGACGATTCGGATCTCGGGAGGTATAGTAATTCTATCGCAGGGGTCTTTACAAAAAACTTTCTATCTCTTATTCAATTTTTGTTAAAAAATCTATATCACAACCAGTTTCTATCTCAACTACAGGTGAGTGAACGTTTTCTCTACAATAATAATCACTCAAGCTGACGTCGAACCCCCCCTTGCAGTATAGTTTGAACATAGTTCATTCCTATCCCTGGTACTACACCGAATCTTACGTGCAGTAATACCGTTAGTATGATCTGATGTTTACTAGAATAGGCAATTACATATAGAATGCCCCGCTGGTCTTTTAGACCAAGTAGCGTTGAAAATCCCACGCGTTGGGTTCTTGTCTTTCCCGTCTTTCCCGTCTACTTATTTGTGACTGCATCTTAGGCTAGCCAAGGATCTCAAAATGCCACGCGGGTACGGTAACAGTACATGCTAAAAGTGCATGAACTCTAGTCTCTTGGCTGCCTAGAGATTTGTCTAGATGACAAAAGCATACTACATCCACATAACTTCTTAGCAAGAACAAGGCGTTTCTCCTTTTAGTATCGTTCATATGCGGAATTCATACAGGAAGATGCTTAGGGTAAGCTAATTGCGAAGAAAACTACTGCTGCGGAATTGTCTGTGCTTTTTGAACCCGAGATGCCTTGCTCGAGGCCATTCTGGGGAGCTTTTCATTTGTTTTGTACAGAATTTGGCGTACATACCCTGAAACTTACCCTTAGTGATAAAACATGCAGATCCTAAGTATCGCATTTCTTATAGAGTTGCAGATAATTGTTTTGAATAGAGGATGGACCTATAGATGTTAAAACATACATATCTAATATTGATGAACGTGGGTTATGTAGTTTTCACATTAGCTAGACCGGTGATGACCCTTGGACAGGATAAAAAGCAACATTAGCTTAGGCTTAGACCTCTTTTACTCCCTGATCCGTATCTAGGGTAAAAACGGTGTTTTTATTTCCCGCTCAATGGCTTCAATATATATATAAGCTCCATCCGCTTATTGCAGAAGTTATCGAAACATGCCGAACGCTACTCAGAGACAATAGACGGGTTACTGTTCATTTTAATGATATTGGTCTAACTAAATATGCTTGATTTAACTATGGAACAGATGAACGTTTATTATATGATTTTAGTCAAGTTAGATAAAGTTAGGTAGATTCCATCTTTTAAATAGCTTGAATCAAGCTAAATAACCTTAATTAAACGAAGTGTCCTTAATTAAACCAGTCAATTGAACCTAAGTATTATTCTTAGTTTTTTCAAAGCGCTATGAAGCACAATAAAGCACTATAAATAAATATACAGTCAGCCCAAGCCATTATGATTATGAATCCTGCTCAACTATAGACTGTAATCTGTGCTGTAATTCCTCAAGATGAGACTTCCCATACTCATTCCTATAATTCTCCAGAATTTCTCTCCGCATAACACGGCGTGGAGCCCTTCTTCCTGTGAAAAGTTCAAATTGTGCACAACCTTGCTCTGGAAGCAAATCCAGGCCATCCATGGCTACCCAGCCTCTAGAAGACCCATCCCTAGCCTGTTTCAGGAGCGGTGTATTTAACGTCTTGTATCCGAGTTCGATGATGACACCTCCGGTTGGATGACCCATCCACGACTCTGGCATTCGGAACTCGGGCGATGGTGCGTCTCCTATGGGATGGGTTGGAATACAAGAGATGATGATGGAGGGATGCCGATACCCGGATGGCCAAAGCTCTTCAAGAGAAGCAAATACATGAAATCTGATCTCTTGATCTTTGGTCAGAAAATTTTGCCCCCCTTCTTGAAGTAATTTTTGATAATGGGACACAAGCTTTTTAGCATTCGCCGTGGTCCGATTGTAAATGGCAATGTTCTTGATGCCGACTTGCAGCATAGCATAAACTGCGGCACGAGCCATGCCGCCTGCGCCTATTATGAACCCCCAAGTCGTGGATCTTACAGCATTGGCTGGGGACAGCCCGCGTCGGATGCACGCTCGAATACCAATCCAGTCAGTGTTCTCGCCGTACAAAGCCAGAACAGGACCAGCTCTGTTGATGCCAGCCAGAAGAGCAGGACCAGTTGGAATAGTGCCATCAGCCTCAAGCTGGCGGATGGGAATCAGCGTATTAGCAGCCCCGATGGCTCTAGCGTGAGGACTGAGATATTTGGTTAGGGTGGTAATCTCAATTTTGAATGGCAATCCGATAGATGCTCCTCCAAAGTTGGAATCGTATATCAAGTGTTCCACGTTCCTTAGAGAATCGGTCGAACAAGGTTCATATCGGTGCGGAATCCCGCAAGATGAGAATGCGGCATTATGCATGGCAGGAGACATGCTATATCCCACACTGGCTCCGAACACATAGAGCTTCATTGCATCGTATATGAAGGATGCATATAAAGCATTTGTAGCCTCCTTTGCAGTGATATGGGGGAAATAAGGGCATCCATTAGTAGTCTGCGCCATCGCTTTGGAAGTGACTAGCGTAAGGACTTGGTTGAAACAAGCAGAGTGTCGACCAAGATGACCATAGTTATACGCAATCAGTGGTATTTTAGGGTCATTGAGTGAAGAAATCTTGGATTTGAACCGCGAAAGAATAAAATTATCGTCCATGGTTTTCGCTAATCGAATCAGCCGAACTATATCGCAGCCGAGCTGACACGCTTTCTGGTACAAGGACATCCAGGTCGAAGAGTTCCAAGATTGAATATCTGTCGACACAAAATAATGTCCGATTATTTTCGTCCGGCTTTTTGCTGATACTATTCTAGAAATATCGGAGTCATTGAGGCGCAGATCGACGGTTAGCATTTCCGGAGCCAAAGAGACGGCGTGTGCAAGCAAATCTAAGTATGATCGCACTACCCTATTATTGTTCAGAAATTCAGGCAGTGTGATGTGAAGCATAATAGGTAACATTGTGCTTCTTCTCACAATCCCCACAGCTTCAGTAATTTTGTTAGCAAGCTCGTCAACGCCATCAAGAGGGTCGCGAGCTGTCACCAGACTATTGAAGAAGATCTGAACAGCATCCACGCCGATTACTAAATCTTCCCAGTCTTGGCTGCCGCCCAAGATGGCTTCTATGTTCACTGATAGACTGTACGTGAATCGCCTATCTTCAGGTGCAATGCTAGCCAGAGGGAATGCGGATTCAAAGAAGGGGATCGTTCCAACCGGATATATGAGCGATAAGAATTTGAGAAAGTGTCTCTCAGCTTGCTTTAGAGCAAGATACGGTGCACATGTTGTATGTCCACGACCATTGATGCCATTCCTCTCAGCATTGATCTCGCCTATTTCGGATACGTTAAAGAATTCTAGATTGGTGCAGCTGCGATAGAATATGTTGCTCATTTTCATTAAGTTTTGCACCTTTGTCCTGTCTTTGAGCCGGAGATGGGTTTGAATGGCATCAATGTCCCGAAGGATATGAATAACTGGGTTGGTAACTGCAAACTGCTGAAGGAGGCCCTGAATCTTCCTTTCCATCCAGGGGCAAATGATAATACTCCCCGTCGGATTTTGTTCAATGATTTCTTGCAACACATCGGCTTGTAATTTTTGACATTTTGCGTTTCCATGGATGTGCTTGAAGTTTGAACTGGATGAGCCCGAAGTCGACTGGAATACCGCCTCCGCATTGATGATTTTCTTTTTCATAGCAGACGAAGCCATGATGGCTAATGTCGATTTTCCAGAGCCGCGTAGCCCTACTAACGCCAAAGAGGTATCGGAATTGAAATTTGGGATCTTGCCTCTAGTGGAATTGAATGATGGAGTAGGAGTCCTTGATGTATTCTCTGACCCAGATGGCGAATGGAGAAGAGTAAAAGGCGATAGACGACTTTCAGCATCACATTGTTCCTCACTGTGGTTCAGCATAGTGGCCAGCGATCTTTTAACACCCGCCATGATGCCTCATTCTGAGTTAATACAAGCGTATCGTGAATCTTTTCTGTGAAGTGTATGGTTCCTGGCTCAGGTGAAGCTCAAAGAAGAGGCTCTGCCACCCAATGTCTGAACTATGTCATTATAGAAGGGGATAAGCATTTATCCGGATCATAACTTGCCACCCACTAAGAGCTTCTTAGCTTTCTTACCCCAGATTTTCTTCCCTCAACTATCAAAAAAGTGGCCAAAGTAATATCGTGAAACTGTTTTCATTTTTCATTCAGTCTTCAAACATTGGTGTTTGCCAAAGTTGATATTATCATCAGGCAAAATGATCGCTTGTTTGGGGATTGGAGATTGACAAACCAACTGACTGACGTGTCAAAAGACTCACGGTAATCGCTGATGAGACTCGACTGTCCAGCATGCCGCCAAAAAGAAGATCAACCCCCAATTCAGATTCAACCAAGGAAACAGACAAAAACCTGAATGCAGCAACCAAGCGACGACGGGTTTCTTTGGCTTGTGATGCCTGCAGAACGGCCCGGGAGAAATGTGATGGAACTCACCCGCACTGTGGCCGCTGTATGTCTCAAAATCGCTCGTGTTCATACACGCCTGCGTCAAAGAAGAGAGGTATCCAAAGTGGTTACCTGAGGGCCATTGAGCTATCTCTGGCATGGCTACTAGAGAGAGACCCCGATAGTGAAGAGGCTCTTTACCGGCTGTTGATTAAGGATGATGGAAATGATGGTGCGGGCATTCTCATGAGCAAGAGCAAATCTGCGAACCGTTTGCATAAACAATGGAACAAATGCCGCATCCACAAAGAGATTGAGTCAATACTTTGTCAAGGCGGCACGCAAAAATTGGAAGAGTCCAGCGCTGAAGACTCAGATACAAATGACGATAATGAGGTGGACTCGACCAATACGAGGAGACGGCCATGTCCAGTTTCTCTCATAAGAAACTTTGGAACGTTTGATCGAGCTAGGCAACAGGCGCTGAGGATTCCATCGAATCATCGTCGCCTTCTCGATATTTACTTTGCATATACTCACTGCTGGTTACCTATACTCAATCGAGAGGACATTTTTGCTACTGCTGCAATATGCAATTCTCATTCTCAAGATACATCTGGCTATATGTTGGAAAATAGCACCACAAACTCTAGCCTGGCCGTTCTCTGGTCCGCCATGGCTGTTGCGGCCTTCCAAGACGCACACTCTTCGGCACCTTCTACGGATAAGGAGATCATGTCACCAACAGAAGGTTTTGCGTTGGCACGCAGTTTGTTACCCCAGGAAGAGGATCGGTTCGATATCTCGGCCGTCCAAGCAATTCTTCTTCACACCATTATCTTTATCGGCCGTGGGAATATGCTGGCTGCATCGTTGATTGCAGGAAAGGCTATGAGACTCGTATCTTTTTTAAAGTCTAGCAGGATATCGCCAACGCACAATGACTTACAAAGAGCAACTCTGGAGAAACTAGCTGTTGCATGTAACCTTATGGAGACGCTGACTTCGATTTGCATTGGACAGTCATCTCAACTATTGGATTTGGACAATACCCAACTGGATGGCCCTTCTCAAACCTATTTAGATTTTGATGATTCCTTTTCTCCAGCTCATGGGTTCGGCAAGCCTTTGCTGAATCCTGAGTTTGTTCGTCCCCAGATAAACCATTCTCTTCTTACCTTGAATCAGCTAAGCCGGTTCGCTCAAATACTCAGTGCGCATATAGCTGACAAGCTTGATCAAAACAGTCTTGGAAAAGCTGTTTCCGTCGGAGATCTTGTATCATCTTTGAATCCACAGTTTAGCTTCTGCAATTCTGTTATTGCTGGAGAAGCAACGCCAATACTTCCATCAGCATTTCTAGCTCAAGCCATGTTTTTGGCCGCGACAGTTGAGCTTGTGCCAGGTCAACGATCTTCGCTTACATCTAATTTCTTGGAGGTAGTTGAGTCCAGCATAGAGAACTTTGGAGCGTGCGGCACGCCACCTATTATTGTCGCACTCATATTGCTAGTTCAACAAAAAGGGATCATGGATGAAATGCGTACTTCTGAAGCAACCCGATGGAATTCAGCATTGAATACGGTTAAGATGGTGTGGCTGCGAGATGATATCATTCAAAGTTCACCCAGACCGGCAGATAACTCTTGGGACGGGACTGTCAGTTTGGAGTCATTGAGCCAGAACAGTCTCCAGAACAGTCTAGTAGGCCAAAGGAGCGATGATTTTCAAGAGCCTCCAACGAAATCATTAAGCCAAGGATACGAGTTAATCCCAGCGGATGTGCACATGCCCACCAGCGGCCAACTTCGGACCGCAAATCTGCATAAATGTTCTTCCACACACCCTCTACATAATCTTGGTATGCTATTTGTGCCGCCTTCTGTTGGTCTAATGCAACCGGTAGCCCGTGTTTTACCGACAGGTGAAACTCACATCGACTCTGTTGACTACGACGCCATATTAGAGGAGCTAGGTAACATTGATTACAATGATAGCATCGATATGGATCCCCAGTTCATGACGAATCTTGGATTTGCGCCAGGTTGCACCCTGGAAGAAATATATCAGGCTGACTCTGGCATATAACAACTCTTATTTCATAGAATCATTATGTTGCATACTATTTTCACGAAAAATCCTCCCTTCAATCCTTGCCATACGTAAGAGGCTGATCTTGGTTTATGGATGTATCGTTTGATCCAAGATCCGGGTTAAATGTTTTCCGTTTGGCGCTCTGGATATTCCTTTATCCAAGTGTGGGTGGAGAACTCCAACCGTTTTGAAGCCAACCCACACAAGATCTCGCTCCGCTCTTCAACCTTTTAACCTCAGATTCATCAACGTTCCCGAAAGAATCTGCATGGACTGGCCCTCCACTACTGACTTCCCCATGGGGAAGCTGAATTGACCCAAGCCCTTGTCATACTGCTGTATAAGTTGATTAATGGAACCCAAAAGTTCCTCTCGATTCTAGAGCTTCCAAAACTAGCACTCTCACAAAGACTGAACTTACTTTTTTCATCATGACTATTTTCACTTTGAAGGAAGACCGGCCAACGCCCAAGGTCGTCTATAATTGGCGAGCATATGGGTGTGCTGCTACAGCATCTTTCGCAGCATGTATGATTGGATATGACTCTGCCTTTATTGGCACCACTCTTGCTCTCCCTTCGTTTGAGGCAGAGTTCAAGTTTGCAGACTATTCCAAGTCAAGCCTCACACTGCTTCAACAAAATGTTGTTTCTGTATACCAGGCGGGAGCCTTCTTTGGAAGCTTGGCGGCCTACGTCTCGAGTTACTTTCTTGGGCGGAGGAAGTCTCTTCTTGCGTTTTCTGCCCTCTTTATGATTGGAGCCGGTTTGATGCTCGGCGCCACTGGTAGTCGCGGTATCGGCCTGATTATTGGCGGCCGCGTTCTAGCTGGTTTTGGAGTAGGCGGCTGCTCCAACATGACACCCATCTACATCTCTGAACTTGCTCCGCCAGCCGTGCGTGGACGCCTTGTCGGTCTCTACGAACTGGGGTGGCAAATAGGCGGCCTGGTTGGATTTTGGATCACTTACGGAGTAAACACAACCATGGCGCCCAGCAGAACACAGTGGATCATCCCGTTTGCTGTCCAATTGATTCCGGGAGGATTGCTACTGTTTGGCGCTATATTTATACCCGAATCTCCCCGATGGCTATTCTTAAAGGGCAAACGAGAAGAGGCTATGAAAGTGCTATGCTGGATGAGAAAGCTTGCTCGTGATGACAAGTATATTGTGGAGGAAGTAGGTTACATTGATGACGATCTGGAGCGTTATCGCCGAGAAGTCGGTGCTGGTTTCTGGAAGCCATTTTTATCACTGAAAGAGCGCAGAATCCAATGGAGATTCTTGCTAGGAGCCCTTCTATTCATCTTCCAGAATGGTAAGATAAAGCTGAATTTTTAATATGGAATGACCTCCGGCTAACAATATCATAGGCTCTGGTATCAACGCAATCAATTATTATAGCCCGACGGTGTTTCGTAGCATCGGCATCCAAGGGACAAATACTAGCTTCCTCACCACAGGCATCTTTGGGGTTGTTAAGACTGCCTTAACCATAATATGGCTTCTTGTGTTGATCGATCAAATGGGTCGACGTAAGCTTCTCATGATTGGTGCAATTGGCGGCTCGCTCTGTATGTGGTTCATTGGCGCGTACATCAAGATATCTGATCCGGCATCTAATCAGAGCAACACTTCGCTGTCTTCTGGAGGTATTGCCGCCATATTCTTCTTCTATCTCTGGACGGCATTTTACACGCCCTCTTGGAACGGAACGCCATGGGTTATCAACTCGGAGATGTTTGATCAAAACACGCGATCTCTCGGTCAAGCTAATGCCGCGGCCAACAATTGGCTTTGGAACTTTATCATTGCGCGATTCACTCAGCAGATGTTTGACGCTTGGGGATATGGAGTGTATTTCTTCTTTGCATCTCTCATGATTATTTCCGTCTTCTTTGTGTTTTTCTGCATCCCTGAGACAAAATCTCTCCCTCTTGAAGCGATGGACCGGTTGTTCAAGACTAAGCCAATCTGGAAGGCGAATAAAATTTTGCTGGAGGAGCTTCGACTTGAGAATGAAGATTTTGCACAGACTTTGCGGGGCATTAGCTGGGATAATGAGAAGAACACCGCGGCTGAGCAAGTGGAATGCAGAACCACGAGAGTAGAGTCTGGTTTTTAGAATATTCGATACCTGACTAGCAAGGTTACATGAATGCTGTTGACATCAAATTTCCCAGATATTCATTATGGGCTCTAGTAATTGTTTGTGAACTTTTTTCATTAATATCAAGCTTGGAATCCTTTGTGAGAGGAAGTAGATGCGATTTAGAGAGATTATGAATATATCTTCAAATTACCTTATGGAGTGCATATTGTATCTTTGGATATTATCTGATGGCTAACGATGGGCACTGATAGAACACTTCATTCTATCAAGAGTCGAATGGATGATCTTTCTATTTTCTCGTTTTATCTACAATTTTGATTGAGCTCTCTGAGCTACACTCGCCGCAATTGCAACCTTCACTTTCTCAGCTGGCAGATCTTCAATAGTAATCCCTGTCCAATACGTGTCCTGCTCGAGCCCCTGCCATATCAATGCCTCTGTTCCCAAAATTACACTCCAACCTTTCTTCTCTGCAAGCATACCCAGAGCAGTGAACGGCGTGGGGTTGTAGCACATTTCGAGCATTGCACCCTTGTGTTCCTTATCTAGCAAAATCTCCGTGATCTGCCGTGCTAGCTTCTCCTCAGCTGTTTGCGGCGTAAAGTCTGGTACGCAAGCAACGATGGCACCTGGCCCGACAGCACTGTAGGCCTGTTCTGCTGTGTCGATGTGTAATAGATCTTGGCCATAGCCCCGAGATGTACAATCTCGGATTACGGCTTCGACTTCAGAGGCATCACGATTTACAAGGTAGATCTCTTTGACAACCATCCATTTTCTTAGGGCATAGATAGCACTGCGTGCGGCACCTCCTCCACCAATGACGAGGGCAGGCCGGTTCTGGTATATCAAAGCTGGGTCCTTGACATTATAGAAAAAGGAGTCACGGATGCCAATGACATCTGTGTTTGTGCCGCACAAAATTCGCTGACCATTACGCTGCCTGAAGAAGACTGTGTTGCAAGCTCCCACATCACGACATTCATCGGTCGATTCATCAAGATAAGGAAGAATTGCCACCTTATTTGGCATTGTCACGGATGCACCTAAAAGAGAATTCCACAGTTAGATAGTGTGAGAGAAAGGTTGGTTCCTATTGAATTACATACCATAGCATGTTGGCTGCCGTACCAATTCTAGAAACATCTTTAAGTCTGATGAATCCAGAAGAAGTTGGCTCCATCGGAGATTAAGATGATCATAAATGATTTGATGAAGAAACGGAGATAGTGAATGTGTGAGTTTTTGGCCAAAGAGGTAGCCATGCTTGTCTAGGGACGCGAGCTCTATCTCATTACCAATAGACTGAGTTGATATCATAGCTGATGACTAGGTAGCTTGTGTAAGATTTATTATGATAAAATTGCCTCTTTAAAATCCTTTGCAATTGCGAGAGTTTCGACTGTATCATAACAATACGTTCGACAGCTCGAAGCGAAGCTATCAAAAACGATGTAACTAATTCAGAGACAAAAATATATGATAGGTTTCCCCAAAGAGGTCTCGAGTCGACGAATATCTGGCTTTCAGTCTCGTAAGGACCTGCTGTCCATCTTGTGGTGTTCTGTGTGGAGTCATTAGGCGCGATTATATGCTGAAGGTTGGGGAGCCCCCGCCGACCGGTTAAAGCTTTATCCTTTCTCATGAACAACTGAGTGATCATTCTCGGTGTTTCTTTTCAACAGCTCATCACTTATCATGATTAAACTGAATAAAATAAGAATCACGGCCTTACCACGGTTTCAAGTGTTCCTCTAGATATCTTGGCAACGAGAGATGGTGCCGCGTTAGCCACTCGTAGGCTCAAGGAACTTGTAGGCCCGATGAACCTGTAGGCCCGATGATGAGAGAATTACTTCATGCATCTGTGTGGGCTTTTATCTTTATCCTATTGCTCTTTTTAGAAATGGTGTCTCCTCTTTTTGCTTTCCGTATCGTCAGATGCCGTTGTCGACCCAACAGCATCTTTCTGTGCTCCCAGGTGTTATAAGAGTAATTCATCTCGCAAAACTAAGAGATAGCAGAGCTATTTGTTTAAATAAATGCATATATCTATTTAAAATTCCAAATAAAGCAATTCTTTCGTTATACAGACGTCCAGCCATCTCTACTCGTAATTAAATGGCCAATATGCATTATCGACCAAGCATTTGCACCATATCCCTTGGCCGGTGTTCTGCGGGCCACTCTCTCGAGCATAAGCTTGATATGGCGAAAAAATATGGATTCCAAGCTATCGAGCTATTCTATGAAGATATTCTGGACTTGACGAAAGCAATGGCTGGAGGCGACAGACCAAGTAATCTGCTTGCAGCTGCCGCTTTGATTCGACAACTATGTGACAATCGAGGGCTTTCGATATTATGTTTACAACCATTTATGCATTATGAGGGCTTAGTGAATAGAGAAGCACATGAGCAAAAATTAAAAGACGCAGAATTTTGGGTGCGTCTGGCTCATACTCTGAGAACGGACTTGATCCTACTTCCGAGTAGCTTTCTCTCACCTTCAGAGGTGTCGTCAGATATGGACGTTATTGTCCAAGATATGATTGAGATAGCTGAAATTGGTCTCAAGTCCACGCCTATTATTCGATTTGCTTATGAAGCTCTATGTTGGGGCACGCGAATTGATACTTGGGAAGCGAGCTGGGATGTCGTGCAAAAGGTTGATCGCCCCAATTTCGGCATTTGCTTTGACACTTTTAATATTGCTGGCCGAGCCTATGCGGACCCATCGGTATCATCTGGTCGAATTGAGAACTGCGAAGAGGCGATCGAAGCTTCTCTGCACGAGATGGTTGCCTCTATCGATCCGCAAAAGCTGTTTCTCGTGCAAATGGCTGATGCAGAGAAGCTGGCCCAACCTCTCGACAGCAATCACTTATTCTACAATCAAGAACAGCCGGCTAGAATGAGTTGGTCTCGGAATGCCAGGCTATTTTACGGCGAAGCTCACCACGGTGGGTATCTACCCATCAAACGAATTTTAGACGTCACTCTCCGAGAGATTGGATATCAGGGCTGGCTGAGTTTTGAAGTATTCAATAGGATACTCTTAGATACAGATAGACGTATACCAGAAATTATGGCAAGGAGGGCGGCACAATCATGGAGACGGATGGAACACGACTTGGGACTTGGACGATCGGTCGCAAGTTACAAGACTCAGTCTTTACTGTGAATTTTGACCTTGCATTTTCCTAGGGATCAGTTAAAGGTTTCTATTTTATAGCTTAGATAGTCTATCCACCTTCATATGCTTCGCCGCAAAGTCAATTGCTGCCGAATATCCAAAAACACCCAACCCACAAATTACTGCCTGTGCCTTATCGCTCAAATAACTTTGTCGCCTCCATGGCTCCCTTGCATGAACGTTGGAGACGTGAACCTCTATAAATGAGATTCCGACACCAAGAAGAGCGTCTCGAATCGCCACGCTCGTATGAGTAAAGGCGCCTGGATTGATGACGATGGCATCAATCTCCCCGCACGCCGCTTGAATCCTGTCTACTATGGCGCCTTCATGGTTGGATTGAAAGACTTCGATTTGTATAGATAGCTGTGCTGCTTGTAATTTAGCTTCATTGACGACGTCATTTAGTGTTGTTGAGCCGTAGATTTGAGGCTCTCGGGTTCCGAGAAGATTGAGGTTGGGGCCGTTGATGAGAAGGATGCGTTGGGCCATGGCGGAAGCAAAGTTTTGCAACTGATATAAATATAGATGATCTTTCACGAGTGAGTAGAGTAGAGTTACTACTGTATTCATTCTTTGACCCCCTCATATAAGCATGTGGGAGATGATCGCTGATATACGTGGGGGATAAAGATTCATCCACTCAGGCTGTGGCCTACCGCCGTCTGTATGGCAGGTGGTAAGCATCGTTAATTATGCTCTAGAGCATATATAGCTCCATATACAATCATTGAACCCGAACCTAAGTCCTTGAGGAGAAATATTGTAAGCTGCATCTACTTTTAGGATTTTAAGAGTTTTGGGATGTTTGGAGCTGTTAAACTTGTTACTACAAATCCATAAGCTGGTGTCTAAAGGCACGGCCGAAGGCGATTTTATGGTTATGGTTATGGCTGACACTATAAGTAGGACTCTCGATTATCAATTTTATGGCTGTTTCAGAAGCATACAAGGTATATCTCAGTGCAACTTTTGTCTCTCACGCTGTAGCTCCATCGGTTCATTTGGCATCAATTGGGAGAACAAGGAATCCATATTAATCTATAAATATTTCTAGAAATACCAATTGAAAGCGTGAACAAAACAGTTATTATACGTAGAAAATTGCTGTTGAAGCAGTCTCTAGAAGGTCATACAATGAGTCGGTCAAAGCATTAGTTGAACAAGGATGTCGAAGATAAAGTGAGAACCTGAATTATAGAGGAGTTTGATGCAACTACCTTCCTCCGATGAAATGATATCGAAGACAGCCAGCATCAATGTACCCGCCAACACCACCATTAATGCCTAGAAAGATTAGCCGAGCTCATTTTTCTGCAAACAGAAGCATACTTACAGTCACGAAATGCCTTGACTAAAATATCTGAACACTTAGAATCTGCAACAGGGTGTTGAGGATCCTGATTGTCCACCGTTGTAGCACAACCATTAATCCAGGAAACGGAATAGAAGTATGTTGTCCCTTGAATATCCTCCATGGTTCTCGAAACTGTGTCGCTCAGATTGCTCATAGAATCAATTTTGAATAGTTCAAAGCAGAAGAGACGGGACAAAAAATTCTGCGGTAGTTTCCTAATGTCTGCGTGACCTGGGAAATCGGCTTCGTTTTCACATACGACTGGTTTAAGCACTAGTGGTGTCTTTGGATTTTCCGTTGGCTCAGGCGATGGTGATTCCTCCGCCGTTGTCGAGGTCGTCGTTGTCGAGGTCGAAGTCGAGGTCGAGGTCGAAGTCGAAGTCGAAGTCGAAGTCGAAGTCGAGGTCGAAGTCGAAGTCGAGGTCGAAGTCGAGGTCGTCAACGTCCTTATATTGCTTGATCGTATTGAAGTGACTATTGGTTTGGATAATACACTTGTCTTGCTGGAGGATGTGGTTCTCTTTTTGGAAAAAGTGGCTGTCTTTTGAGCGGTCGTCTTTTTGGATGAGGTAGTCGTTGGTCTGGCCGAGGCAGCTCTTGACGTAGATGAGGCAGCCGCAGTGTTAGTGGTTCTAGAATCGGGCTTGATCATGAACCTGTAGGTGCCACATCCAATATTAAGAGTGCCCTCATCATTGGTCTTACCGTGAAGGCATTGTTCTTCTAGTATATCCATAGAGTCGCTGCATGTTTCATTACACTTGTCATGGGCGCCACTCCAATCAAATTGGAGAATCCAGCCATCACAAGCAACTTGCCTTGCCAAGAGTCTTCTTCTTTTTATTCTAGATGAGTCACGACTGTGCTTCAAGGCCTCATTAATATCGTCATGACCGGTGAAAGATTTGGATAGACTCTTGCTCTGGTCCCCCTCGACCCCTTGACAGAAAGTAGGATAGAAGGATTTGAAGCACGACTCAGGGATTCCATGCCTATTACCGCTACAATTGGCTCGAAGTCCTAGACCTTGGCCCGGATGCTGACCATCTTCAAGTGAGATCCCTTCCCGATGGAAAAGCTCTCTGTAGTACTGTATCGTAACATTATCGACTTTTTCTAGAGGCATGGAATCATCAGGTTGAAAAGGCTCATTGCTCCAGATAAAAGGAACCGATGTCGCAATGGTAGTCGTAATAGTGCTTTGTTTTCCTGAAACGCAACCGGTGACAGGCGAGCATGTCCCGAAGATTGTACTACATTGCTATAAGTCTCTGACCATATTCTGGTTATGGAATTTTTAGTTGGTTAATGCTTACCTTGTGAATCCAGTACTGCGGGAGATGAATGAAATAGTCCTAGTGCACTCAGGTACTTTTGTCGTTGTGCACTCGGGGCTCCTGGTAGACTTGTCATGGTGGTTGTGATTGTCGTCGTCTGGGCCATTTGACTTGGGATCTGGATTCAGGGTCGGAGGTGGAGGCAATTTCAGGGGTGGAGGCAATTTCAGGGGTGGAAGGCCAATTGGTATCCACTTCCAGCCTCCAGGGAAGATGACAATGTGGTGGCCGTCATCATCAGTGGTTGTGGTTGTTCTGGTGTTGGTAGTGTGCTTGGGATCCTGAGTTGCCACATATGTTACTACAGCACCATGGGATCCAGTAATTGTTGTTTCGAACGGCCTGTCAGTTGTCTTTGTCTTTGTAGTAGCTGTTGTAGAGTGAGGGGAAAATATTGGTTGGCCTTGAGTAGCTGTTGTAGAGTGAGGGGAAAATATTGGTTGGCCTTTAGTAGCTGTTGACGTACTAATTGGCTTGCTAGTAAAAGACGCAGTTTTCGATTTGGTAGTGAAAACTCCACTCTGTTGGAGGCTGGACGTTGTTGCCTGCTGCTCAGGACGATTGGTGGTCCTTGGTGTTTCTTTAGGATGGTTTGAAGTTTGACTCTTGGTTATACTGGTAGAATTTGTTTGTTTCGTGGAACTATTACTCTCTGTATGAATAAAGGGTGGATTTGTTGACAACTCTGTCGGTCTTTTAGAGATCTCCGATGTATGTGGTTGTCGAGATGCTCCAGTGTCTAGGGACTGGGTAGGGGTAGAACCAGGTTGAGTCATTTGCGTAGTATGCGTGGCGGTGTCGGATTTTCTTGTGGAAGCTTTGACAGTTGTAGCTTTTCCTGTCGATCCCACTAGCTTGCTTCGACTTTCGGCATGGTTTGTTTTTACCTGTGAAGGGCGCTTTGCGGAGACTTGCGTTTGTTTCACAGAAGTCTTCGGTCGGCTGGTTGACGACATTGTTTCTGTTGGTATTCGTCCTGTGGCAGTCTTTGAGGGGATATGAGAAGCTGTTGACTCTATTGGCACTCTCTCAGAAACGATGGTGCTGGTTCTTGTCGAAGCCTTTGTTGCTCCGTGGGAGGCTGGTGGGGTTATTGACTGGCGGGAAGTCAATCTTGAGCTCTGTTTATGTATTGTGGAGCTACTTTTTGTCTCTCTCTGACTAAATTCAGTATGTCTGGGACTCTGAGAATTGGACGTGCTTCTGAGAGCATCAGTGCCAGCGTGACCGGAAGCAGTACCAATGCGGTTCGGTATGCTGGAACTGGCCCGAAGACTAGTATGTCTAACAGAATCTTTAGGTGTTCTCGATGCTTTGGAAATAACCAAACTGCTTGTTTGGCCATTGGAGGTAAAAAAAGATGAAGGGATTCGCAGAGTAGAAGATGAAAAGACAGGCGTGTCCGTTGGAGTTATGTATTTCAACAGAGTAGATGTCGATGGCTGAGTAGATGTAAAACTATAAGAAGATATTGGCTTGCCATCTTTAACATAGACAGATGTAATTGCCAAGCATTGAACAACAAGGAAACTGAGTTTCCAAATCGCAAGCATTTTAGGGTATGAAAACAGAAATAAGTCAATGTTATTCGGATGGAAAGAAAAATTGGGAACTGGGAAAGATGAAGACAGGTTTATGACACGCAGAAGAAAAGTCAAAGGTTGCTGGTGCATGTATATCACCCTATATATGTAGGAAATAAATCATAGTTGCGCAGAGATTATGTTGTTATTTTCAAAAAGAATCCAAAAAAGAGACAGCGTAGATCATCCAAGCGGAAACACTTACAGACGATGATAGAGACTGCGGCTTGTCTACTCGATGTTTGCTGCTCGATATTTGGAGGCTCCGTGTTTGTTCGTAAGGATAGTGCCGAGAGCTCTGTCCAATTCTACAATATTTTCAAACAAAAAAAAAACACAAACAAAAAAAAAAAAAAAAAAAAGAGAGACCGGAGTCTCCGAGGCGCCGCGTCGTCGAGGGCGTTTGCCGATTTAGAAGCATGGAATCCAGCGGCTGAGGGAATATAATGGTGCCTGTCCGAGATGTGCAATTAGCCGCGATTATTCGACTCCGCGCCCTTGATATAAAGCAAACAAAAGATATTGAGACGTTGCCGAGAGCTTTGTTCTATTCTACAATGTATACAACAATCAACGGAGTCTCCGAAATGCTACATCTACAATGTCCTTCAAAAAATTTTGAAGCCCGGTGGCTGAAGGGATGTAGGGAGGCGTGTCCGAAACGTGCAATTATCCGTGTATGTCAGTCCCCGTGCCCTTGATATAAAGCAAACCAAAAAGCCATGCCTCTGAACTGCCACATCTCCAAACGTTAGAGAAACGAAACCTGATGCCTGATTGAATACAAGGGAAGGCGTCTAAGGCGGACGGTTAGCCATGTTTGTTATCCCCCATGCCCCTGGTGTAAAGCAAACAGAAAGATATTTTCTAGGCCAAAATAATAACATGAATCAATATTATTACGATGATTGTTAGGCAAAAGGCCACATATCCATGAGTGTCATGCTTGAGCAAAGGTCAAGACATCGGGCCAGTATCATGCTCGCAGCCGGTCGCAATCAACGGAATCGAATTACACCTTGTAGATTTGACGACTGGATAGTATATAAGCTACCACGTAGCTGCTTCTATTTACATAGCCATCATTCAATATCAAACTCATCTATTCGTCCATCTCTTGAATTTTTATTCTTCTAAGTATCCTTATCATGATCATAACTCTTCTTGTTGGGCTCCTCTTGAGCCTTAATTGTGTTGCTGGTCTGAATGTCCAACAAGCCAATCTTGACATTTGGGATATAGATCAGTCTTGCGCTCCATATCGACCAGCCCTACAAAAGTCTTACAATGATGCCGCCGTAATGGTAGCCAAAGCCTTGCAAGACATCCACACTGTTCAAGGTCCACGTCCTTCAGACCCTCAGAGGGGCAAGGAATGGGATCGCATTGCGAGAGCCGTAAATAACATGTTTGGTTTTATCCCAGGTGAAAAGGAGACTGATCCTGAAAATGAATATCTCGAAAATGTTTTATGTAAGTCACGTCACTGCTTACTTATCTACCATAGCCTTTTTTTTTCGAACTCTTCACAGCGAATACCATAGATTTAGCTACGTCTGGTATTCACGAAACTCATAATTTGTGGCAGATGTTTACAATCGCATGAACCAAGCTCTCCAGGGCAATCAAAACGCACCGGTGGGCGGCTATACAGGCCTCCACGCGAAGGCATTATGGACGTGCGGTGAAGCAGTCTGGAAATGGTATAACAAAGATGAAAAAGACCCAAACGATCCGATGCAGCGTCCGCTATATTTATCCAAGCCCGACATCTTTCATAATGCGCATGGAGCGTGGATATATAAAAACCGATACATTGCTAACGGTAATTCGCAAAGTGTCGAACACTGCCCTGTGGGTAGACAGGCTGTGGTTCTGATTAAATACGACCTAGTCGCCTTCTGTGAATCCTCTTTTACACCTGAGGCTAGGGAATCGCCCGTCGATGCAAGGAGCACTGTGAAGGAAGGGACAGACCTCGATGATTTGGGAAGATTTAGTCTTTCGCGCATCATGATTCACGAGCTCGCACATTGGTTTGGAGTTAGAATGAAGGAGAATGAGCAACAAAGACGTAAGTAAGCAAACTACAAAATCTCACCGTATGAGTGTATAACCCAGCTGAAATTGCTCTTCTGCCAAGTTATTGATCAACAAGCTGTCTCAAAATATGGTAAATTAGTATGGCTCTATTTCGATAAGGAAAAGAACAAGATGAGATACGTCATGAAAAATGAAGATAACAGCTTGTCTCCTGCTAAAACCTGTGAGCCTTTCTAATCTCATCTTATCCAAAGGTAAAAAAAGAAGAAGATGAGAGATGCTGACTGGATATGATATAATAGATTACTATGAATTCTGTTCGAGATTGGCACGTACCCATGAAGGCGAGAATGCCGGAAATTCTGGGCCAGGCAAAGCTACTAGGACAGCTGAGACATATGCCTACTTCGCCTTGATGGCGTAAGTCTTTCAATTCCAAACATACCCTAACATATATTTAAAGATGACTAACTTATTATGTTCTAGATACTTAGATAATTTCGACTGGTCAGTGGACGGAAAGGCGAAACGCGTATAATAACGCGTGTAGATGCTATAGTGTTTATATAACTGTGAAGCCTAGAGTTCAACCTTTGCTAGCTCATCTCCAATCATCATAAACTATTGTACCGTCTTGATTAAGTTTCAGCCTTTAATATTTTTAATATTCATGCCATACGACCAGTGGTCGTCAGGGTCTCGCACAATCATCCGGCTATTATTTTCATCTGTAAGAACGTTTGCTTTGTGGTATACCCATGATGAAATATTGGCGCCCAGGTTTTCCAGCTGTTTAATCACTTTCTCCTGCCAGAAGTCGCTGGGAAAATTTGGATGAAACATTGGAGGTAGTGCACTGTCCGGAATAGTAGGATCTAGAAACTTGGCACGCCTCTCTTTATTTCCCCATCTCACTCTCAAAACGAAAGCGGCCTGCTCGCTATCTCCTTCTTGAGCTTCATTCCCATTTACGCTGTCCAAGTCCCACATACAGCAACTAATCAAAGTATCGTCGCATAAATTGTGTCGGTCTAGTGCAATATCTCTATAGAGTATATAGTGATTATTGATGATGTCGACAATAGCCTTTAATTCTGACTCGATTTTACCCGCTGGTCCATATACTGACATCATTTCTATTGTACAGTTGCCACGAAAGCCACCCTCTGTAGTCGCAAATGAATAAGGGTACGGTATGTCATGAGGGTGATATAAAGTCTGGATTTGAGGCTTCTGGCTCATAAAAGGACTTAACGGGGCGAATATTGTGTCGGCAGTAGCTGAAAGGAAAGCAGCCGATGGTCCGGTGCGTTTTTGCCAGGCGATAAATAAAACGAGGTTGCCTTTATCGTCGACTGATTCCCCCTTGGTTGCATAAGCGAAGTTAGGTTCCTGTTTGATGCTGTCCATGACTTTGAACCATTCGGCTGAGGCCCCTATCTTGTCTAAATAGGCAGATTGAATGGTGAAGCGCACGTAGCTGATAGCATTCTTTGGCTCTTCTGGTTCGGCCATGGTTGAATCTTGGTTGCTGTAATTGGAAAAGAGATTATCGAAAAAGAGATTATCGAAAAAAAGATATCAGGTTTCCAGCTGAGTAGAAAGAAGCAGGGGAAAGATTGCTTTTCAAATTCATCTCTTGCATGGCCCATGCAGTCATATATTTACGCCACATTCGCTTAGCCATGTCAGGTGGACCGCTCTAGGCACTGGCTGTTGGTAGGAGTACTCCATACAGTGTATCTTGGATAGACATTATGATAAACATGGCGTTATCTTCCAAGTTTGATCCTGCTTGTAACTCGGGAACAAGCAGCGATCCTCCATAGCAAGTGGCTAATCATGGTTGAGTTGGCCCAACCAACATAACAAGACGGATTAATTCATAACAAAAGGTACGGAAAGATACAAAATCCGATCCAAGAATTCACGTACTGTCTAGTAGGTAAATAGTTTTAGGATAACTAATGTATCTATTGCTACGTTGCAAGCAATAGTGTTGGGCAGCCTCTTGGAGACAAGATAGCGGTCAGTAGTTGAGGAGGTACTTACCAACAGGTCGAATGGACAGTACTCGTACTATTACTAGAGTGGAGTACACATCTCGTATCTGAGATACAAACAAACAAATGGGTAGAAGAGCAAAAGCGATGACTCATATTGCCACCTGTTGGACGCAGCTATCCGAACCAACTCCTCCGATGATACGCATGCCTACACTTCATAAGCATGTGATATTCCTAGATTTAGTCTGCAGGGATTTACCTTACCTGTGTAGTCGGCATAAGAGTAGATAATTCTGCTACAAAACCGAGAGACAAGCCTAAAGTATATCTACATCTTTATAGTAATATATGTAGCAGTTGATATGTAATTTAATTTATTCAGGCAGTTTAATTTCCTATGGGTAATGTCAAATAGGATATATGACGGATTACCCTGTGCCTGGTCTAACCGCGACATTGAATCTAAGATCTCATGCACTCTAAGCGGACATGTAGAGAAAACAGTACACTAATCCTTCTTTTATACCTTATATTTTGAGAAATATGTAGTGTCTTGCCCTGTTTTATTGATTGCTGATAGATCCTGGCTCCTAGTTGAACTTAACCTACATTCTAGTCTGTAGACGAACAAAAAGATGGTTCAGTAAAGAGTGCACATTCCATCATTTTATTATTTGATCGAATCATATTTTACTAACATCATAAATTGAGCGATATAGTACATGATATTGGGCAAAGTGATTGCTTGATTCTGGGAACAAAATGAATTCTTAAAAAGCGGCGTCAAGTTTCGCCTCATATGAGAATGTTTGATGCTGCTAAGCAGGAAATGTCATTCCATGTAGCAAATTGTATCTCTTTAGCTCAAAAGTTGTGCACAATTTTAGGAACTAGCAGCATTGAGTAAGACTAGGGGAGCTCTCGAAACATACCTAGCTAAGCAATGGCCGAGGGGAGCATGGCTTGTATGCATCTATCTCATCCATCAGATGCAATGGCCAATTAGACAAGGAGATACGGGACAGTCCCAAGGGTTGTGTATCTCTGAAGCATTTGATATCATCGCCAGCACTTGTGCGACAATATAAACACGTTTGTTGATGGAAGTATGCACACCAGAAGTGCTATTGTCAAGTCGACTCTTTAGATCAAGCCTGAGGCTGGCCATCGCTTGAAAACCCCACAGTGAAGCCACCATGATATCCGGAATCACGTCCAATTCCTTCTAGAAAGCAGGCCACCCAATGAGGAAACGCTCAAGCAATAACTCGGCGGAGACGCAGAAACGAGATACTGCTACATAGGACTTCGGAATGGAGCGGTGACATTCACTTTCCCTGATCCGGCGAAAGGTCGCGGAGTTCATTCCCTCGTGCAAGAGTGGAGGTCAATCAGATCTCTCTCGTACGCGTTCCTTAACGGATCTTTCCCTAGAAGGTTATTATTAGTTGTATCCCTTTAGGTGTGTGTTAAGGTGACATGGTATGTAGAGTACAGGGATATAGACTAATTAGAATGCATAATATGAAAGATACATCAATTTACTAGCAAATTGGCTGATGATAAAAGTCCTACATAGCAATTTTGACCTTTTAAATAGCTACATCATACGGAGTAGATATCACAGCCCTATTGCATCCTAGCCGGCTTATTGAGGCTATCCCTGTTTAATTCCTCTAAGGGCCGCTGCAGCTGACTTTAACTTCGTAATTGGATTTGCCCAATCCATAGGCCTTGACAACTTAAGCAAGAAGCCTGTTTTTTTTTTCGATTGATATAATTATACTATGAAATGGCTATAAATTCATTGCCCAACCGAAACCTCTACTGTAATGACCCTTAGTTACTATATATTTTATAAATATTATTAATAAAGTATTGCCGCTATACTATTTAGCTTATAAAACGTTGCTAACTTAGCTAGCTATAAAGCTAAAGAGGATAGCTATTAATAAATGCGATTTCTAGTAAGAAAGACTACATCAAGGCTTACCAAGTGCCCTTGACAAATACAATAATTATATTGAAAATAGCTTTAAAAAATTTTTTTGCCTCTGTCTACAATGCCTATCTCATTATTATAATCAACTATTAAAGTAATAAATAGTATTTTTATAGATTTATTGCTAAATTTGCGTTTAATTAGTTAGGCTTACTTAAGTGTGCATTGTTATAGAGCGCTAGCGCTAGACTTCCTTGCGTTTATAGCTAGAATAAAACGTCATTAGGAATAATGCACCTTAGGTTTATTAGTTTGTTGACAGCTGGGAATCGCACCTTTAGACTAGACCAATTCAACCACTTATACCTTCAGTCAAAACCAGCTTGTCGAGTGGCTATTAGGACCACATCGCTAGAACAATTTCAAGGAATTATTTGATCATGCCACTGAGGCCCGATTCCAACTGGAACGGCTTCACCACAGCAGCTAGGGGTCATGATGAGGGAGATAACTTG